>OX411310.1:102703244-102834903 GCA_948150685.1 Rhaphigaster nebulosa | reverse complement strand
GGAGGTTCTTTCTAGCGCTGGCTTGCCTTACAGCTGTTCCGCGTGTTTTATTATTTTTTTGAATTACATTGATTTACAGTTTCTAATTAAAATAACGTGTTCTTTTAAAAGATATCAAGTATTGATTGCTAATGACATAAAAAGAAGGGCCTTTTTGAAGGTATTATACAATAAAAGAAAAGAGCCCTTTTTTAGGATCTTACAGGCTACACTCTATTTGCCTAGGAAGGAGGCATTGCTATTCCATTGCTAAAATGGAAGCTACTTAAGTTATTTAATAATGAAAAAAAAAACCATTGTATATTTGTGCTAACTTCGTCTCGGGTTGACGAATGAAGAATAAAGAAAAATTTGCATGGTGGTGTAATAATTACAGTAAAAAAATTCAACTTTTTCTTAATTTTTTGTTCATCAACCAAGATGAAGTTAGCACAAATTATTCAACAATACCTGTTATTCAATTGTTTTTTAAATCAAATTATTTCACAAACAGGCTCAAGCATTTCAGTTGGCTGAAATTCCGTGTACAAAATATCTGATGTGGACACCACCTGATTTCTTGTACGCCTATTAAATTATTAATCGGTGGCTCATAAAGTGATTCTGAATTTGGTTAATATTTTCCACACATTGCAGTAAATGCGACACTCGTCGGCGTCGCGATATCCATCTGACACACAAGTTCTGGAGGTCTCATTCCGTTAGTATAAGCAGTTTTTTTTTTTCAGTAAGTAACAAGTTCCCAAGAGATTTATTCGTGTTCAGTGTCAACATTAGAACTGTCAATTTCACTGGATGAAGTATTGGAAATCGACGGTTTCGACATTTTAATCGGAAGAACCCACTTAGCTTATATCTTATTCTATTGCTGCAGACTTGTTCAGCTCACAAATGGGGAAGAAAACAAGTATTTTACATTCAATTTTAACACTTAAAATAAATAATAAAATGTTTAATTAGAGTGGAAAAAAAAATCGCGTTTTTAATCTTTATTGCCGAACCATGTGATTTCTGTATTTAATTTTAATATAATTTTTTATTTAAGTTTTTATGACCTTCAAGTGAGTTATGCGAGATTACGATATGTACACTTATACGAACGTACATACAGACGTCATGACGAAACTAGTCAAAATGGATTCAGCCCATTTTCTGAAAACCGAAACTTTTCGCGATACAACACTTCCTATACTTCTTATAAGGAAGTAAAAAAACACTGTTTGTTTTCGCAGATGATTTTTGAATTAAAAATTAGTCTTGGTATAAAACCTTACTTTTTTTTCAATTGTGGATTTTTTTTCGGATATTTATTTTTATATACGGTCGCCAGTTAATTTTAAATAAATTATAGTTTTTATTGTTATCTACAAAATAAAAACACATGATAGAAACAGCGTATTAATATTTTTTTTAAATTTAAAAACCAATTAGACAAAAAAAGAAATTAACGCGGCATAATATTTATGCAAATTACTCTGGAGGCCAATATTCCAAAATTTCATTAGCATATTCATAGTGACAAATCCATATTTATAAATGAAAGCTACATTTATGAAACACATGTTTACTGAATTACTTAGGAATAGTTACTATCAATCACTATAATTTATTTAAAAGAAACTGGCCGTACATCAAAAAAGACGCCCTTTTTTATTGATTTCATATAAAAAATATTTGGGAAGAAGGAAATGGAGCTGTGAGAAAGAAACCTTCAAGAGATTTTACAAAAGGTCTGAAAAATACATGTGCGAAGTAAAACAAGTTTAATAATAATACTAATAGTTTTAATAGTTTAATACTAATTTAGTTAGTATCACCAATACTAACTGATTTCTAACTTGCTCCAACACAGTAAAAAAATATTAAACGCTAATAATGTTCAATGTAAACAAACCATAAACAAAAAACGCTGCAAATTATTACACAATGGTAATATTTCAAAAATATCTATTCTGTTCAAGTAAAAAAAATTAAGCAGTAGGCACCAAAGGGGAAGAAATTTGAAGCTTTTCACAAGATGAACGCCGTGAGAGTGCTGAACTGAGAGTGTTAATTTAAAAAACTCTATCAATGCAAGTAGGCTGTGATGTAAAATGATACAGAGGAAATATTTGATATGCACTTCAGTAGGAAAAAAAAAAGGAAAGCTAACGGAAGTAAAGAAATAATCCAAGGAAGAATAAAACAGAGAGATACGAGGAAGTCAGAAGCCCAATAGATAAGTCAGGAAGCGGGATGACTAGCCGCCAGGAGAATCAGTCTCCGAAGTTCCTTACGCTATATCTCAGCTAATAATGTTCCGATTTAAATACTTTTTATTTCGTTTTGTAGGGAATTTCATTAGCTTTCGTCAAAATTTTCGGACGGATTTTTTTTTATTCGATATTTGGATTCTACGTATCTTGAAACGTAAAACCTCAAATTTTGAGGGGGGTTACAAAAATTGTTTCCTTAGTCGATTTCAAAGGTCTATTATTGAACATAATAAACCAAAAGCATTTACAGATAGAGATTTTTTATTTTTCCTTTTTTCTTATTTTAATGCCTTGTTATGCTGATTCCAAAACACCTTACATTTCTCCTCTATGTTTATAACTAGCCGAGTTATAGGTATATAAGATCTTTAATCGCCAATTATTATAGACTTTTTGTTTTTCATTTTTTTTTTTTTAATGCCTTGTTATGCTGATTCCAAAACACCTTACATTTCCTCTCTATCTTTATAAATGGCCGAGTTATGGGCTTATGAGATCTTTAATCGACCGCTATTTTGAAATAAACAGACGGATGGTAATATCGAGTTCCGAGGATCATTCTGGGGTGACCTGTGACATTGGTACCGAATCTCAAGACAATCGGTCCAATAGTCTCGGAGAAAAGCCGCGGACGGCATACGGCGGACGGCGGACGACGGATTTTTTTTTTATTCGATATTTGGATTCTACGTACCTTGAAACGTAAAACCTCAAATTTTGAGGGGGGTTACAAAAATTGTTTCCTTAGTCGATTCCAAAGGTCTATTATTGAAAATAATAAACCAAAACAGCAAACTCCTTCTAGACTCTGATGTTAAAATACTTCTAATACATTCCGAAAATGTTTCTCTTATTTTTCAAAAATATATCAAGAACCTTATTTCTAAATTCTAACTAATTTGCTCTAGACCAATATGCACTGATTAGACATAAAACTTGAAAGGCATTCTTCTTCCATTGTGCTTTTCAGCCATTTCTCAACTTAGAGTATTGAATATTATTTTTAGGGTGGGCTGGGGGGCGTAAATGATGAGGTTAGCGGGCGTAAGAGAGGTGAATCGCCCCGAGTGCACGAAGACCTTGGCACGCCACTGTGGGTAATATATGGGTAATTCTAAAATGACGGGCCATTATCGTGTCGCAAGGTAACATGACCCTTTCTGAAGGCTTCATTTAGTCGCTATTGTAAGCAAACGATCTTACTCTTTTTGTATTTGAAAAGAAGATCGTCAATATTTGTTATGATGTTACTCATTTAATAGTTTGAACCACGAAAATGTAACAATCTTAACTGCTCCGATCTTTGCTACCTCTTCAAAAAACCTATTCAATGCCAGTGTTGTGATTCTCATAAATGATACGCCTGCTCAAGCTTTGATCGACACCTTAAGTTCTGAATCATTCATCTTCCAGGAGACGGTCCAATCCAACAAAATTCTATTCTATCTCACCAAAAAACACTCGCCGTAGCATCAAATGAATTAGTTTCATCAATGACTGGCCATTGCTATTTAGATTTAGAGTTAAATGGGCACAAATATTCAGGGGCCAAACTCCTTGTTCTGCCTCATTTGTGTGCTAATATTTTTATCGATCGTGACATTGTAAGTGAACACAAAAAAATTGAGTTTGATTTTGGAGGAAAAAGAGTTAGCCTCAACCTGTATTTTAATGCGTGCACAGATAACACCACTATTATTATTTCAAAACTAACTCCTAACGTCATGCCGATAAGGTCTCGCCATCACTCCCTTCAGGACTTCAAATTTATAATAGAAGATACGCCCAGACACTTATCAGAGAGTCATTCTCCATGGAGAGCACATGCAGTAGTCGTCTCCAAAGGAGAAAAAACAACGCTTACCTTTTAACGTATACCATTTGAGTCACTAATGGGATAGCTTGATTTCAAAGAACAATTGATAAAATATTAGAGACTGTGAAACTGCATGATACATTTGCATACCTAGGACGATGTCACAGTTTGCGGGAAAAATCAGAAAGAACATGACCGCAATCTCAATCAATTTCTATAAGTCGCCAAGAAAGATAATCTCACCCTTAACCAAGATAAATGTAAGTTCTAACTCAGTCAAATACCGAAATTTTAGTGCATTATTGAAAAAACATCGGTGCGCCCGGATCCGAATCGACTAAGGACGCTCTTGAATTTTCCTTTTCTGACCGATACGGATTGCCTTCGAAGAACTCAGTATATGTTCTCATACTATGCCAAGTCAGTTCCGAAATTTTCTGAAAAAATTGCACTCACCGATCAACCCTAAAAGCTTTCCTTTAAATTCTCAGGCCATAACTGATTTTGACATCATTAAAAATGAGAAAACATACGATAGAATCGAAACCTCTAATCCTCCTTCTGTATTCGAAACGGCTGCCCTCAAGAACCTGATGAGTTGCCTGAAACGGAAGGGTATCAATCCGCTATGAAGGTTTCGGATCAGAAAGTAGAGCCACATAATGAAGAATCAACTCCAATATTCTTACACTCAAAAAGTAACAGACGAGCACCTGAGCGGCACGGGGATTATGTATAAAAAAAAAAAGAAAGAAAAGAAGGCTGGAATGTTATATGATCCCATTGCTTACCAATTTATTCTATTCCTTAATTTGTATTAAATTGAATTATGACAAATGAAAATTTTAGATGAGTGAATTTATTTACTTTTTTTTCTTGGTAGGTGTTAATTGGCCAATGCTTAAAATATTTGCATTTGGTGATAGAAAATAGATATAATGGCATTGAGTTAGTAAGATCAAAAGAAGGCTTTCGGTATTTGTTTTAAACTGTATATTTAATAAAATATGATTCAGTCAATCGTTTGTTTCACACTACGACACCTTCTTCTTAATAGCCTAGATTGGATTTCTAAAGCTGCTCATGGAGATGGTACCATGTCTTGGTAGACATGGTACCATCTCCATGATTCTAAAAAATCACTTTGAGAATTCATTAGTTTTTTGATGATCGATTTGATAATTTCACATAACTCTGACAGATGTCATATTGGTTTCTAATTAAGTGTACAATCTCTTCGAAACCGAATAATGGTTACAAAAATGAAAATTTGATTCTTTTATTAGTAATAATCATGAGTTTGGTTTACGTTTTAGCTGTTTTTAATAGGTTTAAATACTGAAATTCTTAGGTAGCTTGGTAAAACTTGATGCAAAAACAATGTCGGATAATGTTAAAATTTCAATTTTACCATAGAAATGCAGACAATTATTTTTATGAATAGTAACGTTCGTAAGTGATTTAACTCGTTTTTTTCGCAATAAATTCTATTTTCAAGCCATTAAATCTCAAACTCATAAAACACTATTATTTTATTGATCAGAGATAGTCAGAGAATTAACTATATCTAAGCAACAGTTTGACAAAAAAAAAATATTTTCACCCACGCATATGCCTAAATGTGTATTATATATTTTTGTATTGTGCAAATTATTTGATTGAATTATTTAGTTTAATTGTAAAATTATTGTATTTTGTATACTACTGAATCGTATTATTTAGCATAATTGTCAATATTTTCAAGTTTAGTTTAAGATTCGACATTTGTGTTATATATTTTTATTTTATATGTTTCTATGAATAGTAACATTCGTAAGTGATTTAACTCGGTTTTTCGCAATAAATTTTATTTTCAAGCCACTGAACCTCAAACTCATAAAACACTATCATTTTATTAACCAGAGATAGTCAGGAAATGCTAAATAAAAAGAATTAACTATATCTAAGCAACTTCATTTTTTCCGAATTGTGCAACTTCAAAACGCTGTTTGTCAACAAACAAATATTTTCACCCATATCTGAATGTGTATTAAATATTTATTGACTAATTTAGTTTAATTGTAAAATTATTGTATTTTGTATACTACTGAATCGTATTATTTAGCATAATCGTCAATAGTTTCAAGTTTAGTATAAGATTCAATATTTTTGTTATACATTCTTCTTTTATATATTTATTTTGTTTTCTATTTTTATTTTATTTTATTCACTATTTTTGTGTATTTTGTTTCGTTTATTGATCTCTTCTTTTTTCTTCATACTTTATTTCTTTAGTGTATTGCAATGTTTATTTTTCTTTTATATTTTTTCAATAACTACTGATCTTGCCAATTGTAACTAAAATATTACTATGCACCTATTATATCATGGAACCTATAAGTCTTATGAACACAAGACCTTCCCAGACGGTAATTGAGGAAGGGATAAAGAAAAAATATGATTTAGATTTAAGTAAGTGGGCTTCGATGAACAACTGATGAGCATATTGTAAATAAAATAAAATATTCGAACTGTATTGTACTAAAAGTACTTAGTAGAAATTTCATAAACGATTCAACATACTGCGTGTAATATATTTGTGATCAAGTAACCATGTGATCAAGTAACCATGTGATTAAGTAACTATAACCTTGTTTGCATCCATGATTGTATATTCTTGTACCACGCCATGTTTAACTAAATAAAAGCTTCATAAGTGTTCGTTAGATTTCATTACACTGCGCAATACTATCATTACATATCTTTGAAAAGTTTATTTTCACTGTCAAAGCTACCAATATAATCCTATGCAGCTCTAAGGATTTGTTTAAGAGATGTATAGTAAATGTAATGTTAGCGACGTAAGTAATTAACCTTACTAGAACTTACTACTGTCCATTTTTGATCATCAACATAAATGTTATGATGCCTCCGTACATCCAAGGGCTGCATCAGATAAGCTTGTTTGCTCCCAGACCTAGCTGGTATCGTCCGGTGAGAGTAATAACCAGGAATGTTGTGAACGATCATGATCCGTATAATATTAGTTCTATAGTAGTTATTAGTTTTAATAAATCATATGATCAATGTCCAAGAGAAAATGTGCCAGCAGTGTCAAGACGGTCCTAGATTTACCAACAAAGAATTCATTTTTTAGTGACCTAAATTAACAACAATCTCGCTGAAAATTGAGAGCAATAAGATGGTTTTGATGGAAATAGTAATGTTAAATAGTAGTAACGTTCCCTAACCACAATAAAATTTGAATTCACTTCACTTCTGATACCGTGAAAATCGAATCCTACTATTTTTCACAAGAAAACAATTTTGATTTATTAATAGAAATATCTGATGTGGAAAACACATGACTTCCTTGTACGGCTATATAACTATAAATCGGTGGCTCAAAAAGTGATTCTCAATTTGGTTACTAGTTTCCGAAGATTGCTGTATCTCAAAAACGACACTCGTCGTCGCGACATCCAACTATATCCACACAGACACACATACTCTTGTTTATAGAGGTCTCGTTCCGTTATTACATATCGTTTTATTTCAGTAGGTTTTATCTCTAGTTTCCAAGAGATTTCTTCGTGTTCCGAGACAACTTATTCTCCTTCTGCAGACTTGTCCATCTCACAAATGGGGAGGAAAGCCAGTATTTTACTCATAATTTTAACAGTTAAAATAACTAATAAAAATGTAAAATTGGAGCCGTAAAAAAATCGCCTTTATAATCTTTATCATTAAACCTTCAAGTAAAGTACTCTTTTCGGCTCACCAATTTTAATCAAAATCTAATAAATACATTGATATTGATATAAAAGTCCTATTTACCAAGTTTGAGATGTTTTTCATTATATTTTAATATAATTTTTGATGAGTCTAATATGACCTTCACGTAAAGTACAACTTTCGATCTGCCAATGTTAGCCAAAATTTATCATGTTATTTATATTAATATGTAGGTCTCATGTACCTAATTTGAAAAGTTTTGCATTATATTTTAATATAATTTTTGACGAAAATCAATAATAACCTTCAAGTAAGTACCACTTCCGGTGATCATGTAGTGACCAAAAAGGAAGGTTCACAACTAGATTTTATAGCAATTCTAAACTTTAACTTTCTACGGCTAACCGTTTTTGAGTTATGCAAGATAATTTAAGAATAATTTTGTTAACTCTCGACCTATTACCTTCTCTGAGACGTAGGTTTGTGTTTATGACATTTTATTTTGCAAACATACTTCTGATAAATTAATAAAAGTAAGGATATCCAAAAATTCGATTTTTCAAATCCGTTAGTTATATGTGGTGGCGACGATAAATTTATTTAAAATGGTTGATGAACGATTCTGTACTTGTACAGTTTGTTAATTAAAAAAAAAATCTGGTGCGGTGCACGCATCACACAACTTTCCCTTACCGCCCTATAATAATTATCTTTTTAATATAATTCTAAAGGGTTCACATAAACAATACTTGAAATAAACTCAGCAGCATTCAATTCTTCTCCCTCTTAAGTACAATAAAATAGTTTTTAAAACAATTTTAGTACAACAATTCTGTACACTACCTATATATTTTAACTTTGTCAAGTTGCAAATATATTTTAAAAGTTGCTGGTTTAGTTTCTATGGAAACATTTTCTTTCCATTAAATAATGTGAAAGTAGAAATTATTAAGTTAATTTCCGTTTTTGTATTCTTAAATTACTTTATTACAGAGCGTATTGTTTACAACAGATTGGCGGATTGGTGGGAGGAGGTTCGGTCGCTTCTATCTCCTTTTTTATCTACTTTTTAAGCTATACGCAAATAAAGTATTCTTTTCATCATAACTTTTTTCCCTGCAATTCCTCGGTATTTTACTACATAGATGAAAAGTTAAAGGCCTTTATGAAGAATAATTTAGGCAAGTTTCATCAAAATCGTTAGAGCCATTTTCGAGGAAAATGTAAAAAAGTGTAAAATTCATGATATAATAGCTATTTCCGGTTAGTCCGATGCTCTGTATCTTTGCTAATATTGTTCCCATTTTGATGATTCTTTTATTGTTTTTTAGCTAATTTAATTACCTTCCATACAATTCTATACATATTTTATCGTAAAATGCATACTTTTTAAGCTATGCGCAAATAAAATATTCTTTTCATCATAACCTTTTTCCCTACAATTCATCGGTGATTTACTACATAAATGAAAAGTTAAAGACCTTTATGAAGAATAATTTAGGCAAGTTTCATCAAAATCGTTAGAGCCGTTTTCGAGAAAATTGTAAAAAAGTGTAATATCCATGATATAATTATCATTTCCGGTTAGTCCGATGCGCTGTATCTTTGCTATTATTGGTCCGATTTTGATGATTCTTTTATTCTTTTTTAGATGATTTAATTACCTTTCATAAAAGTCTATTATACCGTCTTATTATTATAATATTATTATTATAATTACCGTCGTATTATAAAGTCTATTTACCGTAAAATGTATACTTTTTAAGCTATGCGCAAACAAAATATTCTTTTAATCATAACTTTTTTCCCTGCAATTACTCGGTGATGTACCATATGTATGAAAAGTTAAAGGTCTTTATGAAGAATAATTTAGGCAAGTTAAATCAAAATAGTTAGAGCTGTTTTCGAGAAAATTGTAAAAATGTGTAAAATCGATTATATAAAGTGGCACTTCCGGTTAGTCGATTTTGATGAAAATGTTGCTGTAACATCACATGCATGTACTAACCTTAAATATGTAATTTCAGTATCGTACAGCTTTCCGTTTTTGAGCTGGACTGATCACATACACACAGACACACAGACCATTTTGCGAGACTTGGTCATTTGGACTCAGGGGACCTTAAAACATGTATTTCCGTTGAAAGCTCGAATTCGAAAATTTTCACGATCGCAATACTTCCCCTTACTATATACTTCGTATATAGGTAAGGGAAAGTAAAAATTAATAAAGAAACAAACAAAGAAGTTTATTTTTATTAATTTTTGTTATATTATTAACATAAAATTCCAAGAAAGAAACAAAAAAAAATATTTATATTCATTTTTGATATATTTCATGTAACAAACTTTTGTTATTGAACTTTTGATGTTCATTAAAAAACTCTACAAGACATTCGTTATTCTCATTAAATCCCTTCTTTGACATTTTGTTAAACGAAAACAAGCCGCGGCCGTGGCAGTATGACTCCTTTGGGAATGGTCAGGGACGCAGCAGCATACGTATAACATCATTCCTAGACTGCCAACCATTGCCAGCGAAATATGTCCCTATCTATTCAGTCAAAGCAGTTCGCAACTGCCAGCAATCTCTGCCAGCCGCAACCGCGGGCAGTACCATCGAAGTCTACCTTTAACACTGTCTAAGGTTCTATTGGCGTGCACTACATCAACAATTCCATCTTGTTTATTCTTCCGTGTATATTTAACATCTACACGCAAAAGAATAATTCTTGAGTGACAGCCTGGTAAGAGTAAACTGCTTCTTCAGTTTACCTTCCAAAATCTATTCTATAAAACTTTTTCTTTTAGTATGAACAGTTATCGGTCTCCAAGATGTCATGATTTACCTTTGTAAATTTATTTTGTTATTCTTACGGTGTTGGAAGAGGTTGCATTATATTTATCTATGAGTATATGTGAAATATTCCACCATATTTTGAGCTATGGGAAGAAATTTACGAGCTTATTTGGAGCATATGGATGGAAGAAAGAATGCCTGAAGATTGGACAAAAGTAGCAATATGTCCAATATACAAGAAAGGAGACAAGCTCAAATGTAATAATAATAATAATGTAATAATAATGCCTATAAAGTACGACCTATGGCAGTGCTTCTATATAAAAGGTTGACAGAATTCTCTGAAAATATTATAGGAGAATACCAAGGAGGCTTCCGACCAGGAAGGTCAATACTCGTAGACCAGATATTTTCTCTTAAGCAAGCAATGGAAAAGTGGCATGAATACAGCATAGACATGCATCTCCTCTTTGTCGATTTCAAACAGGCATATGACAGTGTAGATAGAGAAAGACTTTTGAAAGTCATGATAAATGTGGGAATACCCAAGAAATTAGTCAGACTATCAAGAATGACTCTATTTAAGACTGTCAATCGATTTAAAACTAGGAAATGCGCTGTCAGAAGAGTTTGAAGTAAACATTGGCTTGAGGCAGGCTGATACTCTAGCCCCTCTCCTTTTTAATTTGACCCTTGAAGAAGCCATCCGAACAGTAAAAACAAATTCTGGAGGAACTACATACAACCGCATGTCCCAACATCTAGCATATGCGGATGACGTCGTCATTACCGCTAGAATCCAAGCGGTGTAATCAGGAACATTCCAAGAATTTCAAGATGCAGCCATTTAATTGGGTCTTAAGCTGAATGAATATAAAACTGTATATATGAAAAACACAAAATTGGAAAAGATGGCAAACGAAAAAGTGAGCTTAAGAGAGCACAGTTTTAGAGCAGTAACCCAATTCAAGTACCTGGGAAGTGTGGTCACAGTTGATAACAAAATAGAGAGTCAGAATAACAGCAGGAAATAGATGTTATTCCTCAGTTCAAAGAGTGTTTCTGTTAAAATCATTCTCTAAAAGAATACAAATTCAACTGTACAAAACCATAGTAAGACCGGTAGTCATGTATGGGTGCGAGACATGGCCCCTGACCAAAAAATCAGAGCTTACGGTCAACACATAGGAAAGAAAAATATTAAGAAGAATCTGGTGCGGAGTGGCCGAAAATGGTGTATGAAGAAGAATAAAGAATGAGGAGCTGATGGAGCTATATGGGGAGCCGGGCATGGTGGCGAGACAAGATTGATAACCAACAAAAATTATTATTTGAGAAAATGATGGGACACAGTAAAAAACTGAATATAGACAAAATAAACTATGAAAGAGGGAGATAAACTTTTTTTTAAACTTTCAGTTGACAATGAGGTGGAACCAGATTAAAAATAAAAGCCACAGCTATAAAAAATTTACGACTGCTCCTGAAGTCGGAGCAAGAGTTGAAAATTACTGGGATTAATGACATATCTGAATGGAAAAATGTGAGGGAATGTAAGATAATTTTTTCACAGAAGTACATAATCAACTAAAAATATTTTAAGTTCGATATAAATGTTATTTTATATGGTAAAGCATTCTGTGTTAATGTTGAAAAGTACACACTTCAAAAACAAAACGTATAGATCTCGCATACCTCTTTTCAGTTTTCTATCTCAGACTTTCATTGAAGTAATATATCGATAGTAAACGTTCCATTCACTCATTGTGACAGTTTTAATAACTTCTGTTCTTCGATAGTTATGTATTAAAGTTAAAATAATTATCAATTTTTTTATCTGAAATTATAAACATGGCACTACATTCCGCTATAAAAGGAAAACTGCTAGCAGTGATTGGTGATGAGGTATTGCAATGTTTTTAGGGTAATTTAATGAGAAATATTTAAATGTAAAAAGTGGGCGTTGCCCATAATTGTAACAAAATGTGTTTTAGGATACCTGTGTTGGTTTTCTTTTGGGTGGCGTTGGTGAAATAAACAAAAATAGGCATACAAATTTTATGGTTGTTGATAAAAGTAAGATTATTTTACATATTTTGGAAATTTAAAAATTTCTCAATGTTCATATTTATGTCTTTTGTAATTAGATTCAAGTGTTGGAGAAATTGAAGACACCTTTAAGCGTTTTTTAAAACGAGATGATATTGATATAATTTTAATCAACCAGAATGTAAGAATTGGTTGTATTTATACTGTTCATTTTATTTTATGATGTGTCCATAGTAATGTTACTGATTGTATTGTGTTAAGATTGCTGAGATGATTAGACATGTTATCGATGCACACATCCAACCCATTCCAGCGATTTTAGAAATACCATCAAAAGATCACCCTTATGATGCTAACAAAGATTCTATTCTGCGTAGAGCAAAGGTAAGTTTAGTATTGTGAATTGTAGTGCATTATCACCTACTGATATGAGTTTAATAATTCAATATGTACATATCTGTTTTTATAGAATTTTTTTGTTTTTGTTTTTTAGGGTATGTTCAATCCAGAAGACATGATATAATCATACTGTAATACCCAAAATGAACACGACTACTGAAAAGTAGAAAAAAAAAAGTTGTTATAATTGCGTTGAGTATAATGGAATTACAAGCCATTGTTTAGTTTACTGGATTTTCAAGATATCATTAAGTGCAGTGTATAGATATGCCATATGTCTGTAAAAATGTTTCTTAAATTCTGATAATATATTCCTCTGATGGTGAAAATATAGGTAATTAATGATAAGAGTGAAGAAGTTTAATTTTGTTGTACATAGAGCTTTCACATTTACTAAATCATATGTTTGTTGTATTGCTTCAAATAAATTTAAAAAGAGGACTTTTTTCTCCCTTCTATTTATTTACGCCTACTTTCTCCCTTCCTCTCTTAACCATATAAATTTCTATTTTTGGTAATTGCCTGCCATACTATTTACTCAACATAAAACTACTTTTAATTGAAATAAGGAATGGGCAAGGCACTGAATAGAAATTTATGTTGCATGCACATATTTTATTCAAAGCTCAATTTTTTGTCTATTAAATTATTTATATTTATTCAAGTCTTTTGAAGGATTATGGGGGATCATAATTTATGATGGAGATAATAACCCCATAATTTATGGATAGTAAAATTATTTCTTTTTATAGAGTAATGGTTTCGTCATTATTGTATATATGGGGATTATTCTCTATATTTTTTTGTTCTCATCCCTGTTTACAATATGGATTAAAAAAAAAACTCATTTGATTCAATAAACATTTTTTGTTCGTTTAAATGAATTAATTGAAGCACTTGTAATGAAATCAAATTTGGTTAAAATCTCTTTTCTGAGAACTTGGGATATGTTCTATTTATGGAAAGCCTTGTTTAAAATAAAAGGTTGTTGGTTGGAATTGGGAAAAGTCCACCGATTGATTCATTTTTTTGTTAGCATAGGTATCCTGAAATGCATTTATCTTTTTAATATTTGTTTTGTGGAAAAAAAAAAATTATGTTACCTCCAAGCTTGGTGCCTCCCAAACATAGACTTAATATCCTGCCATGTCATTGACTTATATTTTCTAAAATACTATAATTTTACTTGTGTACTATAATCCAAAGCCAACCAGGTCTACTATCTTATCTGCAACAGCATAGTGGGGCACAAAGATTTTGATAGGAGAACTAAGAGGCACATATACCAGTCTGTGTATTTCACTGGAAGTGAAAGCTGAGTTATGCTGCAAAGCAAGCCAGCCGGGTGGCAAGTGCTGATATAAAGTTCCTGTGGAGAGCAGTTGGAAAGATCAGGAGGGGCCTTACAGAAATGAAGGGATAAGAAAGGAGCTGGAGACAACAGAGCTAAAGACCTCGCTTGAAGACTGACAGCTAATGTGGTATGGGCACGCTTGTCGAATAGAGGAAGAGAGAGAGCAATGGAAGCTCGACCCACTGGGAGGAGGCCATCCTTGAATTTCTACCTGACGTATGTACAGTGGACATGGGAAAAAATAGGCATAACGCCTCAAGAAATGAGACAGCTTAGCAAAGAGAGAGAGGCATGGCTGCATTGGATCAGGGCTCCTCTAAGAATGGCAGGAAGAGGAAGTACTGTAATAACAAATTTAGAAGCATCAACTGCAGTACTTTAAGATTTGGGCCATATTTAATTTGTTTAGAAATGTTTATTTTAGTTTTTGAAAAGTATGAAGAATTTGTCTATCTCGGCTCTCTAGTTAACATAAACAACGATATGACAGCAGAGATTAGAAGGAGAATAATGCTTGTGAACAGAAGCTTCAGATTGGAACAATTCTTCATCTCACCGGAACTATAAACTTAAGATTTTATAAAATCCTGATCCACCTTGTCTTGTATGGCTCTGAGACTTGGACCTTCTCAAGGTCATATGAGCAAAGACTCCTTGTGTTTGAGAGGAAAATTCTACACCGAATTCATGGTCCAGTGAATGTAGGGGAGAATTGGAGACCGAGGAATAACTTGGAACTCTACATGCTGACTAGAGAGCTGGACATTATGAGATTTGTCCGCATCAGGAGCCTTAGATGGACATCTTACCAAGAGGACCGAACTGAGCATTAAAAAATTCCTGATAATATTTATGGATCGAGAAGCATCGGAAGACCAAAACTGTGGTGGAGAGACCGAGTCGCGAGGGATTCTAAAAATCTGCTTGGAGTGTGGAATTGGATTTTGACAGCACACGATAGAGAGGAATGGAGAAAAATGCTGGAGGAGGCCCTGACTCACTAACTGGGTTGTTGCGCCGCTGATGGCTTTGTCATTGCCATCCAGATGTCTATTCTGGAATTTTCTTGATTATTGTTGAAAGGATTTCTGCTGACTATCCAAATCCGTTATAAATAGAAAAATACATTTTGCAGGTTCCTATGAGCTCAACACTTAATTTTTCTTAGATCTATTCTTTAGCATGGTAATGCCTGCCGGGTTTAAACCAAATATGTAATTTGTGATTAAACTGATCGTGGATTAAACCAAATAGCTTTTGTAAATGAAATTCCATACTGATAATAGAAATGTCAGATAATATTTTTACTTCCTTGTACGCAGTAAAGGAAGTATTTTAATCACGAAAATTTTCAGATTTCAACGGAAATATCTATTTTGACCATCTTACATTAAAATATAATGTAAAACATCTCGAATTTGGTAAATTATACTTTTATATCATTTTAAATAATATAATAAATTTTGGTTGAAATTGAAGAATCGAAAGGGGCTTTACTTGGTCATAATAAACTAAATTCAAAAGCTATATCGACATTTATTACAGAGATACGGTTCGATGATGAATGTTATAAATGCGATTTTTTTTTCCACGCTAATTAAACAATTTGATTACAGTTTTATGTGTTAAAATTGAGTATAAAATACTTGTTTTCCTCCCTATTAGTGAGCTGAAAAAGTCTGCAGCAGGAGGATAACATAAATTATGGGGGTTCTTCCGCTTAAAATGTTGAAACCCGTCGATTTCCAATGCTTCGTCTAGTGACATAGGAAGAAAACGACATATAATAACTGAATAAGACCTTCATAAACAAGAGCTTGTGTGTATGTGTCAATAGATGGACGTCGGGACGCCGAGTGTCGTTTTTGAGATACTGCTATCTTCGGAAACTAGTCTAGTAATCATATTCAGGGTCACTTTTTGAGCCACCGATTTATAACATTATAGGTGTACAAGGAAGTTAAGGGGTATCCGCATCAGATATTTTTTGAGCAGAGAACTTTCTTTTGGAACAGTATCAATATCAATAATAAATTTACTTTTATGCATTAAAAGCTAAAGCATAATCAAAACCTTAAATTTTATATTTCTATTATTTTTTTAAAAGTATTATATGAGGTTAACTGGCTCATATGAACACATTGGATACATTTTTTTAGGAGAAATTAAATATTAAAACATAATGGATTATTATATTTTACTATTAAATTGCACACCAAACAATCACATGAAAATATAGATACTTCATAGGTGATAACATCCATTGAATAAGTATTTCTCTACAGCTAATTAGTAACATATTTATTTAAATTATACTACTACTAATTAATATATTTAAATTAAAAAAAAATTAATAATAACTGAATATCACATCTCATACCACCGAGTGGTTATTGACAACTTATATCACAGACAAAAATAAATACCAATATCAAGACATTTCACAAAAAAATAATTTAATACAAAAATATCTGGATAGCACAAACTCTATTATTGCATATATTTATGTTGATTAAATGCTTTGGACACTCATTCACTGAAATCCTGTGTCATACTAAATGGCACATAATGAAAGCTTTATGTACATATAATGTATGATTAACATACACATCAAATGAAGGGTTACCAAAATTAATGAAGCAAGATAATACTATCAATATAAGCAACAAAAAAAATTAAAAACTGGGCCAAATATTTAACAATTTAAAAAATTTCTATATATCTGGATAAAATACAAATTTATAATGCTTCTCTCAAAATTAAAATTTAACAGTGACATTTTTACACTAATAATAACATTGTTAAACTTGAAACTTATTTGGCATCAACTTAATTACTTTGCACTTTTTAAAGTCATACTGTTAACTATGTCACTAAATTAACATAGTCACTATCAACATATATATTGAATTCATTACACCATTCTCTTAATATTTATATAGATTTAGACAAATATAAAACAAGATTATTAAGATACATTTTCAATATTTTTTTTTTTATATACCAGTCTAAGCATTTCTTGAAGGTATACCAGTTTACTTACACTCTCATAATTTAACCAGGTCTTACTAGCCAGGTCTAATAATATGTTTATCAATTGACCATTTAACAATCCTTATCAATGTAAACAGTTGTTATTCTCAAATTTCAGTAATTACTTAGCACATGTGCCTGTATTATTAATAAAAGAATTTGATAATAAAATTTTGGTATTTTATACACACAAGTGATTGTACCATCTGATTATAAGTAATTTTTTCGCCCTTCTATTCAGAAGAGCATTAAGGAAACTTAATTTAACCAAGTAATAAATCAAATCAAACAAGTTAAATTTAATTATAAATTAGAATGGTTTAGTTAAGCATAATACATGATAATTTAAAAAATATTAATTAAAACCATCTGCATACAACCACATAATATAACAATACAAATAAAGTATTAGAGCACTAGAAATAAGCAAGTACAGTAAAAAATGATGAAAAATATAAAAACATTATAGTATCACTACATAAGAATGGAGCCCCTATAAATATATAGAAATAATATACTGAAGTTTAGAAAAGCAAAAAATCTTCAATTATTTGGTATTGATCCTAAACAATATAAAAAGGACATAAAAATAAATATATTTATTTTTCATGAACAATCTTTTTAAATGTTTGCAATTTTTTCATTTAATTTTCCTTCGATATCCTCAGTTATTTTTTTTTTAATCAGGCTTGTCTGCTGACTTACCAAAGGCCTCACAGTAGATTATTAAATTTAAAAAAAATAATTTAAAGGTTAAGATTATAATAAACATTGTTTATTATCTTGGCACCCATTGGTAAATTGTTAAACTAAAAATAATTAATATGGAATAAATATAAACATTTATTTAAAAAATTGATTAAAATACTTTCAAATAGTTTTACTTTATGAAAAAACAATTCATAAGCAAAATCTTTTGTTGATTTTCTCAAATTACAATTTACAGTAATCCCTTTATAATCCGGCCCTGCACTACTACCGGGACAGCCAGTAATTCAGTATTTCCAGAAGGGAGGGAGCCTGCATTTTTCCGCTGCTAGACGTGAACAAACCCCTTTCGCGGGTCAGTCTCACTTCACCCTTCCTCAGAGCGCAATAGTCGTTTGTTCTGCTTTTTTTTTTTAGCTTGGCATTGGGATGAACAGATTGATGATCTGGCTTTCGAGTACGGGGGCGGCCGCGCAACCATACATGACAACAATCCAAGTTCACAGGGACAAGATTGAGTATTTTTTTAAAAACAACGAGGATTTGAAGAATCCTCGAATGATGCTGAAGACAGCAAAATTTCCCCAAATTGGGGATTGTCTCTACGAGTGCAGGAGAGGAAGACAGGCGCCAATCTCAGGAGAAATCCTTCAAGAAAAAGCTAAATTTTTAATATAAAAATTATGAAGGAAGACTTTCTGGGCAGTGAAGGATGGTCTGGAGAAATTCAAGAAATAGTTTGGTATTCGGCTGTTGAGCTTCACCAATGAGAAACTTTCTTGTAACGTCGATGGTGTAAAACCTTATTTTGGAAAAATGTGATCAAAGAGTTACAGTTAACCCCGAACCGAATATACAATGCGGACGAGAGTGGTTTATTTTGGCGGCTTTTACCGAAAATGATCTTTGTTTGCCGTACAGAAGCTAATGCACCAGGTCATAAAGTGGTCCAAGATAACCTTCATGCCCTGTTCCAATGCAAGTGACACATATAAGCTTGAAATGCTGGTTATTGGAAAGATAAACATCCGAGGACTTTCAAACGTTCAGTTACCGGTGGTCTACAAAAACCAGATCAGAGCGTGGATGATCAAGCCATTCTTCACAGAATGGTTTCATGAGCAATTCGTCCCATCAATGAAAACATTTCTCAAGACAAAGAATCTGCCACAAAAAGCTTTGCTTATTTTGGACAACTGCCCAGGACACCCTGATCCTGAGGATTTGAAATCTGAAGACAATTTTATACGTGTTATGTTTCTTCCCCCAAACGTCATCCCTCTTTTACAACCTACGGACCAAAATGTCATCCAAACGATCAAGATGCATTATAAAAGAAGTCTTCTTTATAAAGTTTTATCAACATACAGCAATGAAAACTGTCCGGATTTTCAAAGAAACAAATTTAAAAGATGTTTTTTCTTTGGTTCATTCATGGGACAATGTCTCCGAAAAAAACTTTGGTTTGCTCATATGATAAGCTGTGGCCTGATATGAAGCTTCTGGAAGTGTATAAAGGACAAAAAGAAAACAATGAAGGTTCCTCGACAGAAAACGATCCAGACGACGACATTCAAACCGAACTACCAGCATTGCAGGAATTACTACAAATCCAATTATGCGATGGTGACATGTTAACAACTGAGGACATTTCTCAGTGGCTCGGCGGTGATGCAGAGGAGAATCATGAAATGTTAACGGATGACGAATTCTAGAAGTTACTGAAGGAGAGATGGAAGGGGAGCCGGAAGCAACACTATCGGCACCAATGAAGACATTTATGGAAACCAATCACAGGTGAATCACTAGACTTAGCATTTTTCTCCTGACTCTGTATAAATACCCCTCTCTTTCCAACTTAGCAGATAGTTAGTCTTAGATAATCAGTCAGATATAATTGCTTAGCGTTATAGTTTCAGTAGAATAATAGTTCTGTTTATGTTCAATATAACCATATTTTATGAGAAATTTTTTTTTTTTAAGTTCAAGTGATTTAATTGGCGCCCGAATAGGGACCAGTAACAGCTTGAAGATAGAAGAGCGAAGAAATTACTCCTGGTAACAGCTCTGAGTGTCAGGCTAAGAAGATTTGGAGAAATAGTCTTTGGACAGCAGAATCTGGGATTGGCTGCTTCAAGTTTTGTTTTAACACTTTAAACGGGTCAAGAAGTTCATGAGGACTTAAAAAACAATATTTGAGATACAAAATTCATACTATAATTTTGTTTAAATATTTTTTTTTGTAAAACAATTTTTATTTTTACTTTCTCTTACCTAAATACGAAGTATATAGTAAGGGAATACAAGTTTTAAGGTACCCTGAGTCCAAATAACCAAGTCTCACAAAATGGTCAGTGTGTCCGTGTTTCTGTGAAGTCTAGCTCAAAAACAAAAAGTAGTACGATACTGAAATTATGTATTTAAGATAGGCACATGCATGTCATGTTACAGCAACTTTTTCTTCAAAATTGACTAACCGGAAGTGCCACTTTATATAATCGATTTTACACTTTTTTACAATTTTCTCGAAAACGGCTCTAACGATTTTGATGAAAATTGGCTAAATTATTCTTCATAAAGGCCTTTAGCTTTTCATATATGTGGTATATCACCGAGGAAATGCAAGGAAAAAGTTATAATGAAAAGAATATTTTATTTTATAAAATTGTATGAAAGGTAATTAAATTATATAAAAAACAATAAATGAATCATCAAAATCGAACCAGTATTAGCAAAGATATAGCGCATCGGACTAACCGGAATTAGCTATTCTATCATGGATTTTACACTTTTTTAATCTCGAAAACGGCTCCAACGATTTTGATGAAACTTGCCTAAATTATTCTTCATACAGGCCTCTAACATCACTATCAAATGGGCTGAAGAAAATGACTTGCCAGCAAACAAGCTGTAAATGATGAAGCACGTGCAAGGCAGATCTGTCAAAGCTTCTTTTATAAGGCTAAAAGGCAAAAATCAATTGACTCTTTTTTCACTAGAGTTCCTTAATGTTTATCCGTTATTTATTTTTGCGAACGAACTTTTATCGATTTTCTGATATTCTTGTTTTAATATGTCATAGTATATTATAAGTCTGATGTTTAATAATATAGATAAGTATAATTTCTGCAATAAAAACTATTTTTGTCTTTTAAATGTATTTATTTTAAAAATCCACTAATCCACCATAATCGCTAGTCCAGCACTATCCTTGGCTGATATCTGCCGGACTAGGAAGGGACTACTGTATTTAATTTTTGGTTCAAAGAAATTTCTAAGGCCTCACAAAAACTATTGACTAAAAACATTGGAGTATTTTATATACATTCAGAGTAATTGTAAAATATGAAATTCCATCATAATCATTACAAAAAGCCTAAAAATTTAATAAATTATACTTACAAGGATAAGGAGGCTATGGACGTGGGAACACTGATTTCAATGATTTTTTTGTTTTTCTATACTAAGTTGAACAATATTAGGCATGTGTCCCAGGATTCTTGTCAATGTGCCCTAGGAGCTGAGAAATGTTAAAAAAAATATAATTTCAACAATTTTTTATATTATTGTTTCCTGCCTTTGTTCCGCATGGATTTCAAGGTTCTCATACACCAATCAATTTGTTTGTTTTTTTGTGTAAAAACAAACAAAAATATTGCTGGTTGTATTAAATGTACAAAGCATTAAAAAAATCAAAAGATGCTTCCAGTAAAGTAGGTTAAAAAAAATTATTTTAGGAAATTGCAAGTCAGATTCGTTTTCAGCATCCTTTAAAACCCTCAATTAAGAATTTTTATATAAATCAAAAATATAAATTTTTGGACTTGATTTTTTTCTCTGCTGATGTTCAGTATTCATAACCATTCATAACTCCTCGGAATTTTATACAAATTCAAAGTTACTACAATCGTTGAAAAATTTAATTTCTGATTTCTAACCCATACCAATAGCTTTTAGATTTTATGCTTTTATAAGAGAGAAAAAGTAGTATAAAGTTTAAAAAATTCTTAAACGTTTTATTTTATATCTCCGTTCTAATTAGTTTATAAAGATGGAGTTTGTGTCATTTCATATAGTTTATAGAACCCTAAATCACTCCTAAGTTTCGTATGGATCGGTGGTCGTGTTGAAATTTCACAATTTCTACTTTACTATACTAAATAATTTCTACTTTATTGGAAGCGCCTTTTGATGTTTGTAATTTTTAGTACATTTAATACAATACGCAATATTTTTTTATTTTTATTTTACACAAAAAACAAATCGATTGGTATATTAAAACCTTGAAATCCATGCAGAGCCAAGGCAGAAAACAATAATATAAAAAATTGTTGGCAAAAACCCTCAGACAAGTGTCTAGTGTTTTTCAGTCTAGGATCACCAAAAAAAGTTTCATTGAAATCGGTGTTCCAACATCCGTAGCCTCTGCTTGTTACCTAGAAGAGATGATGTTTGAAATATTAATCTTGCATTTTCAGAAAGATAGAAAATTGCATTAAGTAAAAATAGAAAACGCCTATTAACAGTAAAGAAATCAATACAATACAATATAAGGAATCAATGCAATACATGCCCATATTAGGCATTAATATCTTACAATTAATGAGAATAAACATTAATTATTATAACAAAAATACATGACTAACTTTTATTAGCAGTCTGGGAACAGAAAATATTTTGACAGTATATCCTCTTCCATATCTAATGAATCGAAACCTAAATTTCGAATTTTTGGTGCTTGAACTTTTTTTAAAAAAAAACGACATCAACATGTATAGTAAATAAACAGCTGTGGGAAATTCATGTCCTAAAAATGGGGTATTAACAGAAACTTAAAAGGAATTTTAATAGTCTTAAGTAATGGTCCAACACTAAGAGGGAAGGACCAAAAAACATTTCATCTAGGCACTGAAATTATTAACAATTTTGGAAATGATAAAAGTTTTAACTAGATTAGAGTTGTCGATTTTCATTTGTTCAACAGATTAAAAAATTCCCAACAGTTCCTTGAATTATGTACTTAAGAGTGGAGATCGGGTAGATAACCAGTATCCAACATCGTACAGTATCAACTTATGTTGGTGAGTTTGTGTGAAGCAGGTAATCGGAAAAAATGATAGTTCCAATGCCATTTTAATTTATATTAAACAATTTTAAAGGAAAATGAATTACAAAGAGGAATATCAATAAAATATGGAATATATTGACTTTGTTTTCCATTTTAAAACCTATGCACTTATACATGTATCAATCAGTTCTATCAAATACAGTTCCAGGCATTCCAAAAAAATAAATAAGGGAAGAAAATAACAACACGTGAAGGTTGTTAGAGCTGACTAGAATAGATCAGTATTGTTTTTTCTTTTTTAATTATGAAAATGTAAAATCAGGTTGTACTTCTGGTACCATTTAATTACACTTAATCATCATTTCCTTGAAGAAATGAATGATTAAAAATGTATAACTAGACGTAATTAAAATACTTGAATCTAAATCTGTTTTTTCTTAATCGTTTGTGTCATGGAAGAAATTATTATTTTGAAATACTTTAAATAAAAAGAGTCTGCCCCGAAAAAATTTGGTAGTCTGATGTGATAACAGTAGTTAATATATCAACTAGCCTCTGGTTCTCATTTGATGAAACAGAGTGCACAATAACAACTCCTTTACGTAGTTTCTCATAATTATGAGCCATCTTACGGGAGTTTCGATGAAGATTATAGACAGAAACTCCTTGAAGTCCTTCAACTGAAGCATGTTCAATGACATGAATTATCAACCCCTAAAATACAAGATAATGATATTAATTATGTAATTAAGGACAAAGTGAAAGATTGTAAAATAAAATAAAACACTTAGTTATTAAAGATCTGAAAGGATTATTGGTAATTCATGAATAAACAACATAATTAAAGAAAATCTTAAATTAAAAAAAAAATTAAAACTAGTTAAAATACTCATCACTGCAATGAACAGTAACTATGGCCATTTTCCAACTATAATGCCATTGTTAAAAAAATAGGGAGATGTTTTATTATATACAAAATTTTGTTCTCCACGATATTTGGAGCCATTTTCATTAAATAAATTGAAATAGAATTATTCAAAAACCTCAAGATTAAAGCATGAAGAACACCACAGTCAAATATTAAACTAAACAAAACAATAATGGAAAAGCATTAAGTATAAACCAGCCTCAAACTGTAAATATTTCCTGAACCAAACTATTTTGAAAAATACCAGTTAATATTTATTATTATTATATAAATTTAGTATCTAATTTACAAATTAGAAAGTACAGTTGTTAACAGATCTTTTTGCTTATCAACGTTGGTAAACAAATGTCAGTGATTCTTTCAATTTTCATTGAAGCTGGTGGTCCGGGGGTATGCTAATGTCACTGAGATATGGAAGAAATTTTGTTAGCTGATTAAAAATTTGGAGTCAGATTATAAAATTAAAGTAGCTAATTTAATATTCTGGCAAAAATTTCTCATCAACCAATTTGCTAAAAACTCACTGCTCAGGGACTAATTTTACATTTTAAATAATCAAAATGTTCCAATATGTTATGGTGACACCAAAAACTTCAAAATTACTTAAGGGAAAAAAGTTTTTTCTATTCGATTCTACATAATTTGTTTCTTCCTAGACCTTCTTATAATCAGTTTAATCCATCAATCCGCCTTCTTAGATGCTAAAGATGAATATAAATCATCTCTTTCATTCAGTGCACTTAAAGATATTCTTTTTAAAAAGTAAATTTAAATTAATCATCTTTTTATAATAATGCTCAGAAATATCATAAACTGCAATATTAGAATCGCTTAGAAAAAAACATAACTTAAACTTTATACGAACTTAACCTTAATATTTCTAGAAGTTAGACCACAATTAGGAATCAATTTAATAATAAAAAATTGGTGCTATTCTAGGAAGAAATATTTCTGTGAGGTTGGTTTCATATAACTGACATTTAATATCATTACTACACTAAATATTCATTAATTAATGAAAATGTACATATTTAATAAATCAATGTGAATTACACCATACCTGTTTATCAAGATCAATAAGGGATGCAAAGTCTAGAAGATGAAGATCTTGTTGTATTTCTCTACTATGAAAAAGTATGACAATATTATAAGTTTTATCCAAATTCTTGGAAGAAGGATCACCAACAACTATCTCAAGGCTTCCTACTTTACCATGAAGAGAATCATCAATTAGCCTTACAGCTTCATTTTCTTCATCTGTTATTATACAAACATCTGTAGTTTTTTCTAAAACAATTAAATGCAATCCAAGAAATATAATTAAAATAAAGTAAAGAAAATAAACAATAAAATCAGGCACATAGGTACAGATTTGCACTGGAGTGGAGTTTGGTAACTTAGTTCTGTTTTGTTGAGATAGTTTTTACCTCCTAAAAATGTATATATAGCAAAAAACACAATGATCTATACAGATTTGTAATGATATGGATATCAATGAGATATATCAATCATGCCATGGTATTTAAGAGGGGCTTATTGATCTTCCAAAACTGATAAGTATGGATTTATGACTGGTGCTTTTATTAGTTATATTTTTGAAAGAAATTTTCTATCTTTACTGAAAGTTGACTATTCATCATTTACAACATCCTGACCTCCAATACAATGCCTAAGTGAAATATCAAGCAAACAGTTTAAAGATGCACTAATTCATGACAATAAAAACAACCAAATTTATGGGATTCCACTGACAGGGAATCAAACTATAAATAATAGTGGAAAATTGATTTGATTCTGGTTCAATTATTTTATTTTTTATAACTTCAAAGGAATTTAAAAAAAAGGAAGGAGTTAAATGTTGGAAGATTTATATACTTAAAAGTATACCTCTCAGAAGTCCCTCTGCAATGTATAAATCCTTCTTATGCGTGACTTTAAACAATTCTTCTTTTCCAGGAATAAGTTTAGCATTAATGCCACAATGAGAGAGAACTAGCTGCAAACATTCAGTTCCATGATCTATTTCTTCTTCAGAACACTGTAAGGAAGTTAAGATTAAATATAAAAATATTAAAAATGATAATTATGAAGTTTAAATCATAACTTACTAATTCATTAGAACAACTCATGCAAAAAAAAAAAAATTGAAGAATGAATGAAAGACCTATGGAAAAGGTAGAAAGAGAAAAAGAAATGATATTTGTATGATCCAAAGTTGATCTATCCGCACAAACAAAAATAAATAATAATAATAAATAAAGAAAAGAACAAAAAAAGAGTGGTTTCGAAACCTAGTTGATTGTTTCACAGCAGATAAAGTTATATTTCACAAGTAAAGCATCAGAACAACTAATTAGTGACTCCTCACAAAACTAAAGAATAAATTCTTTCCAATTAAATACATGGTCCTCAAGAGGGATGAAAACTAAACTGCTCACATCCTCTAACCTGTTTGTTTTTTGTATGAGTTGAATCCCTAACAGAGTTCTGTACATTTAATTAGAACTCGAGATACAGTTTTTTCAAAAAAGTTTTTTTTTTTTTATATTACCATTTTGTGACTTTATTTTGGCTTATGCCATGTCAACTGCTATTCCTATGAAGAAAATCATTATAAACTACTTTGTAAAAGTGAAAACAAATAGCTTCATAGTGAGCACTAATGTCTAATAGTTCCTGAAATATCAAACTTTTATCAAGATGAACTTTTCATTTTCGACAAATGTAGCATAATGTCATAATCATGTAAAATATTTTTCTTGCAGCTTTGGAGTGATGAAAATACCTAATACTAACCATATTTCACTAACTGAATTAATAATTAAACCATAATTAATAATTAATTTAATCAAAAAATAGTTAGTAATTTATTCATATTGTTAATAAAATAGGTGATTAATAATACAATTATGCTAAAGAATAAAACATTTTATAAAACAGATTAATAAAAACAACACATTGCATTAGTGTTAAATCTACAAAATACAAATAAAACAGAAAACATACAATTGGCAGGTGAACAATTTCATATTTAAAAAAAAAAATATTATTTTTGATAAACTGTATCTTGAGCACTATGAAAAATACAAAACTCTAATAGGGCTCAAATTTTTGTAAATTTACTGTACTTTAAAAAGATATGCATAATGTTTTTCGTGCGGTATGTGTTTTTAATGTCAATTTAAACCCAAACTACATCAGAAGTACCCAACTATATCAGAAGTACCCGACCTTTTACGTTTTGAAAGTGCTTTGTTTCCTGGGCTATATGGATAGCTATGTTGGGATCAGTTAGAAAGGCTGTAAAATTTCCAAATAAAAATAATCAATTTGAACTTCAGGATGACTGGTATTAAACTCATGAACGAGGGTTGGTAAATAAGTAAGGTCTCCGACAAGCTGGCGCTAGGAGGATGGAAGAGTAAGGCCTCGTCCACAACAGAGCCTAACCGTGTACCACCCCTAGTGCCTTGCATTGTTTCCTATGAGACTGGCAATAATGTAGCCTCGCACCGCACACCGACCTTCGACCCTAGCACCAAACCAAGGAATTGTTTCGTCAATTCTTTTATTCTGGACCCTCAGACCTTCCAGCCTCAGGAACATTGAGATTTATTAAAGTCTTTTTATATTAGCTCATTTTCACAAGAACCAATCATAATTGAATTTCTTTAATTGTTCATATAATGATGTACTTTATAAATATTAAAATTTTTATCAATTTTCCTAATAAAAAAGCAAATAATATTCGCTTAAATTTTTGTGCTACAATTATTTTATTTTTATGCTCAAGTTATTTTGATTAAACTTAATTTAATTATTCATATATATATATATATATATATATATATATATATATATATATATATATATATATATATATATATATATATATATATTGTAATCTCCGTTAATGTACCGTCTCTTCGTATACTGATGACTCTGTCTTCAGATCATACTGGGCACACCGCAGAATTACTATATGAGTGAGAGGGACAGCTCTTCGTCTTGTCTATCTGACACTCTCCTGGATCAATAAATTCTTGAGAGGAGTGAAAGGTAGGATGGGAGCCAGGGAACGAGCCCGACTACCCAGGAAAAGAGGTAGTTGAGAGCTGGGGAACGAGCCCGATTACCCAGGGAAGAGAGGTAGGATGAGAACCGGGGAACGAGCCCGACCACTCAGGAACAGAGGTAGGTCGAGAGCCGGGGAACGAGCCCAACTATCCAAGGAAAAGGTGAGATGAGGGCCAGGGAATGAGCCCGACCACTCAGGAACAGAGGTAATAGGTAAGAGAAGGAATGAGAACACTGGCGCTCAGCCGGACAGATTATCACTCTATCTAGACCTCAGGATGCTCTGATTATACCAGCGAAAAGTTCCTCTATTTATATCACTCCCCACTGACTGCTGGGAAATCCTTACTCTGAGAAGTTTAATAATTATACAATTTTCCTGGCTGGATCAGAGCATCTTTCAGTCCAATGTTTATTGTTATAATTTCAATACATATCTTTGTACATTTTTTAAAACATTAAATATTGATAAATACAATAGTTATTGATCAATAAAGCAAATACGGTGAAACTGGGTGTGAAGCTGGTGTGTTAGTTCGTCTAGCCAGTCCTAGGTGGCGCTGCCATCCGTCTCCCGGGCGGTATTGTCTCTCGCATTGTTGTACTGGTCTTCAATCAGAGAGGTCCTCTCCAGTGGTGACCTATGATTATACCAGCGAAAAGTTCCTCTATTTATATCACTCCCCACTGACTGCTGGGTAATCCTTACTCTGAGAAGTTTAATAATTATACTGGGTCCTCTCCAGTGGTGACGGTGCTTTACTATATATATATATATATATATATATATATATATATATATATATATATATATATATATATATGTTTATATATTTCAATTATAGAATGTTTTTATTTGTTATTCGAATTGTTGAACTAAAAAAAATCGAATAATTGAATTATAATTATTCGGGCCATCTTTTCATTGGCTATTTCTCTTATGTCTCGTGAAGGGATGAATTATTTTTATTCATTTATTATTTAAAATTGAATGAGATAATTAATTTAAATAACGAAGATTAGATAATGGATGATTCAGATTATCTGTCGAATAATGAATAAACCAATAATAAACAACCGAATAATCAAATTAATCGAATAAC
Source organism: Rhaphigaster nebulosa (assembly GCA_948150685.1). NCBI lineage: Eukaryota > Metazoa > Arthropoda > Insecta > Hemiptera > Pentatomidae > Rhaphigaster > Rhaphigaster nebulosa. Next base: position 102,805,599 of record OX411310.1, on the reverse strand, counting down.
ACCATACAAACTGGCGAAATACAAACATCAATTGATTGTATTTTAATTCAACAAAACTAACTGGAAGCAATAAGCTAAGTGAAGAGATTGGAGAATGCGATTGGTTCCTGATTAAAATATTTCAAATATTGTAGGGTTTTGTTTTTGTAATTTGTTTTCCAATTCAGTGAAAATAATTCAAACAGACATTGGTAAAATAAATAAGTAGCTCCTTGAAAATTAGGATCTCCAACCATATTATCTTCATAATAATTGATTTTACACTTCTTAACAATTTTCTCAAAAACGGCTCTAACGATTTTGATGAAACTTGTCTAAATTATTCTTCATAAAGGCCTTTAACTTTTCATTTATGTAGTACATCACTGAGGAAATGCAGACAAAAAAGTTATGATGAAAAGAATATTTTATTCGCGCATAACTTAAAAAGTATGCCTTTTATGGTATTATGTATAGAATAGTATGAAAGGTGATGAAATTATTTAAAAAAAAAAAAAGAATCATCAAAATCGGACCAGTATTAGCAAAGATACAGCGCATCAGGCTAACCTGAAGTGGCAATTATTTAAAATTTTCTCGTAAGCGACTCCAACGAATTTGATGAAACTGGTCTAATGTTTTCAATGAGAAAATGTAGGAGAAAAAGTCATAGCGAAAAGAAATTTTTCTTTGTACATAATTCAGAATGTAAGTATTTTATGGTAAACCATGTTTGAAATCATATGAAAGGTGATTAAATTCTCTAAAATACAAAAAGGAATCATCGGACCGGAATTAGCAAAGATACAGTGTTTCTTATGAGGACTACAAGATCCTAGATGGATAACCGAGCGCATCCGAAAGGAGACAGATGCAACCGAACCTTCTCCCACCAATCAGCCAATCTGTTGTCAACCCTCTGTAATAATTTAATGTCTGAATGCAAAAGTAGAAATTAACTTAATAATTTTTACTTTTATATTATTTAATGAAAACAAAAAGTTTTTATGGAAACTAAGCCAAAACTTTCAAAATATATTTTAAACCTGACAAATTTAAAATATATAGGTAGACCACAGAATTGTTGTACTAAAATTGCTTAAAAATTGTTTTATTGTACTTATGTGGGAGAAGATGTGAAGAAGTGAATGCTGCTGAGCTTATTTCAAGCATTGTTTATGTGAACTCTTTAAAATTATATTAAAAAGATAATTATTATAGGACGGTAAGAGAAAGTTGTGTGATACACACACCGTACCAGATTTTTGACATGGATCATCATTTGATGAAAAAATAACTTTAAATATTAGATTCTTTTCTTTGCATTATTTTCAAGGAGATCTAATCTTCGTTCTTGTATTTCCGCCTTTTCATTCAAATTAATGATTTCCTGCTTTCACTGTTTATTTTCCTTTTTAATTTCAGCTATCTCCTCCCCTAGCAACTGCAGGTCTTTCTTAGCCACTACTTGTTTTTTATCTAGAACTTTATTTAATAAATTAACCAGTTCTTGAACGCTCATTTTTCTTACTTCTTATTCCATTTTCATACAATCTTCTTGAGAACATTTCCTTGAAAATGGGCTCAACTCAGTTGACCTATGTGCCCTCCTATTTATCCTGTTGTTTTTTTTCTGCCAAATTAAAATATTGTCTAGTGTATTGGAATTTCAAATTATGTAAAATAAAAATTGATTATAAATTAATGGTTTTGTAGAGACGATGTATGTTTGCTAGCAGACAGCAGATTGTATGATAAGGTACCTATTCTTAATCTAAGGAACTTTGGTTGGAGGCTACATGATCCAACCAACAATCTTGCTATCTGGCATGTGGCCCGATATTCTTAGAATGTATCCACTTTCATTGCGGGAAAACCATTAGCACTATTGTCACCAAAATTGACAGTCCACATCACTATCGTATTAACTTTCACAATGAAAAAATCTTTCACGTAGCTATTAAGTTTCAAGACTTGGACAGGTGAAGCGCAGAGACGATGTTGATTTAACAATGGCCCAGACTGACTCGTGAACTTCGATTATTGCTTACTGGCATTTCTAAAGCTTCCATACAGACCATTTTGAGTGACTAATTGATGCTCCACAAGGTTTGTGCGAGGTGGGTTCCAAGAATGTTGACAGAGACCACAAATGACAACAAACGGAGGCTTCTCGTGAATTTCTTGCTCGTTGTGCTTAAGAAGAGTAACAATTTTTGAATTCCATTGTTACAGGCGATAAAACTTGGGTTTCTCATTTCAGATGAAGAATTCAACGAAGAGGTGCAAAGCTGGCTTAGCAAGCAGGCAGGTGATTTCTACAACACTGGTATCAGTAAGTTGCCTGAAAAGCTCCAAAAGTGCTTGTTTCGGGAGGACGATTATGTTGAGAAATAGTTGATAGTTGTCCTACAAAATGAAGTGAATTTTTATTTAAATACATGTATTTTTTTATTTTTTTAAAATGTGGAGACCTTACTTATAGACCAGCCCTCATAGTAATATAAACAACATAATGTGCATATTGTTGAGTAAATCTACAACAGAAAAAATAAATCATGACATTAAATTAGGGATTGATAAATTATTTGCCACTATAATTTTGAAAAAAATTCAAAAATAAACAGTTCAAAATACAGTTTGGCATTATTATGCATATTAAATTAAATGTAATATAAATTACAATCAAACTTTTCTGATAGATATAATCTACTTAAACCTTGGTGAGTACCAACATGTATTTGATTTCTTGTCTTAATTAAATTCATAATTTATAAATGTTTCATAATGCTAATTTACATTACACTTAATTTAATGTGTAAGATAATACCAAACTGTATTTTGAATTGCTGATTTTTTTAATTTTTTGGTTTTTAGAACTGAAGATGAATGTATAACATTCGAAACTAGTTTTCAATAAAAACAAAATTACAGAAGTTGCTAATAATTTATCAATCCCTAATTAGATTGATCCTTCTATACCATCATGCGGATGTCAACTAATTTGTTTCATAATCCATGACATCCTATTCCTGCCATCACTAATTACTATTATTTAGATTATAGAAGCTATTGGATATAATAATTTCCATAAACGCAAAAGCTTGTCAATTTCATGATCCACTCCTACTAATACTTACAACAAGAAAAGAGAGATCCTAGTATAGATGAAAAATTGCATGCTTTAAGCATCAAGAATAGGTACTAAAGCATTCAACATCATTTAAAAGATAGCATAAACTCAATAACTTTGGAATACAATGCAACCCATGCAAAGGAATTCATTAAGATCAATATCACTAAGTTTGGTGCATAACATGATTCTGGAGTTAAACTAAAAAAATTACTTTGTTGTAAGCTGATAATAACAATGAAAACTGAAAGGCTTGAGGTGTTTCACTCGCTAAGTGTTGATTTCTAGTCAATGCTTTTTCCATTGTAGATTCTTGATTTGCACTGAGGATAGTTGAAACTAACGGTCTAACAAAACCTGCTGCACCTACCGTTGAGGCAGCTTTAATCAAATCAGTCAATAAATCCATGCACACAAAAGGACGAACACCATCATGAACTATCACCACTTTAATTTCAGAGTCTGGAACCAAAATACTGTTTAATAAAATTTCAATATACTGGCATCAGAAAATGGCCTTTTCAATTGAATCCCTATGCTTAGTTATAAATGCAGATCAAAAATGACGGAAAATATCAAATATAAAATACCTTTACACACACGTTGTAATTCCTGAAGACCAGCTTTGATTGACCGATGCCGACTACTACTTCCTGCTGTCAGCAAAATTTTTGGGCACTCACCAAGACCATACTCTTGTAAAATGTTTAAAACATGTTCCACATTATCCACAACAAGCGAAATCTTCTTCACATAATTCAATGATCTAAATTCTTCAACAGCATAAAGAAACAGTGGTCGTCCCTTGAATAGATTTTAAAATTGCAAAAAGATTAATGTTAAACAATACAAAATAAGAAGCTTAACTTAAGATAAAGTTATTGAAATTAGTTTATTTGAAAAAAAATTGTGATAAAATAACCATGGTTTTAATGACTTAATTATCTTTACCATAATCTTAATGTACTGTTTGGGTATAGAACCCCCCATCCTTTCACTGGAACCAGCACAAGGCATTACAACTCCTACATCAAATTCCACCATCCTTTAAAGTTTTCTTAACCAAGCAACTTTTCTTTTAATAATATTCGTTAGTTCAAAAAGGGTTAAAACCGAGAAATACTTAGTGGACGCTGTAGGCAATGCAACAAAATCAATGTTCCTAAGAACCTTTGACATTTTGAAGCTGGCAGCCGAATGTAAATATTGTGGAAGGTAATATTACTGTTACGTTGTATCTGTTGCCAAGCTATTGTGTACCTTGTTGTCAGCAATGACTTGAAATGAGTTTTTTCGTCTCAAACGAATTGAGAGAAATACCGATGGAAAAAGGAATTAGTTTATTATTCACCATGGTTACTTACCAACCAATGGATACAAGCTACCAATAGTAAGTCATATGCTTGAATTAATTTTTGAATGAACTAATTAGTTTTTATGTCCTTATAAGGATCCAACTAAGGTTTAGAACATGGTAAGTAATATTTTTAACTTAATTTTCAATGAGCACATATATATATTTAATCGGTATCAGAGAATGAATGAATATTTCATGTATAAATGTTCATGAAAGATTCAAGTACTTGTAGACAGATGTAATTTATCTAGCTACAAATCCTCAAAACTTTAAACTGTTGATACAGTTTTTTTTAGTTTCATATAAAGTACTTATTTTATTTTAGAATACTTCAAAAGCAAAAGTTGAAAATGACAGAAAGGAAGTTGAAAATGATAGAAAGGAAGTTGAAAAAGCCTATCTTACTCGAAAAGCTACCAATCTCTCTTTTCTCACTAGGCTACATCAAGAGAGGGAAGAAGCAGAAACAGAAGCTGCTTGTGCAAATGTATGTATTCCACAATGAGATCATATTGAATGATTTTTTGGTTGAATATTATAATTTTTTTTCTTTTAATTTAAAACAGTTCTGTGCATATATGAAGGTCGCATACTAATTTCCTTATAACTGCTTATATTTATAGGTAAAGCACTACTATATGTTATTACATTGTGTTATTTAATATTCAGTTAAACATTTTTAGTTAAAATAATTATAAATGTGCTTTGTTTTCTTAATTTTTTCATTATTATATTTCGACTTTGTTTTTCGAAAAAGGCTTAAGCACCAAAAATTCTAATTTTGTGTTCAATTTATTATGGAACGTAAACACCACCTCTATTGATTCCCACTCACGCTATATAAGAAAAAAAAAATTGGAAATGGTCTAAAAATTGACTGTTGACGACATAAGCACCTAATACAAACGAGTCTCAGTCGTCATTCTGGCCTTAACCAGTGCTAGAGGCCTTAAAAATATATTGTATTTATAAAGATTTTGCCACCTTAATATACTCCTACAGTATACAGTAAAGAAAATTTTTTTAAAAAAATATTGTTATTTGGTGAAAAATCGTTCCACGTTCCTATAAAGTTTGCTAACGCCTTTTTCCAAAAACGAAATCGATTCGTTATACTTTGAACTTCACTTTTGTTACATTAATTCAATATCTGTCGTTTGTGTATAAATATTATTATGAATATGTTTTTTATGAAATCATATATTATTTATGAAATTTGTTCGTTTCTTGTGCTATACAAATATTCATTGTCATTGTTAATAATTTTTAAATTTGATTTTTGTGGAGTGCTGTAAACATTTTTTTATTGTGATTGATAAAAGTTGAAGCTAACATTTTATATTGTTTTTAAAGGCGAAGGTATCTCAAGGCTGGAGGGCTGAAGAAGTAAAACAAGAGCATAAGTTGGCTTTAGAAATGTTGAAGGATAAATACAATTGGTCAAAGGAAATGAAGACAAGGTATGAAATTGACATAGTGGGATAACATTATATTTATAAAATTTTCTATCTTTTATTAGCAGAACATTGTTTACAAGCTTTGCAGCCGTCAATGGGTTAATTAATATGAATTTATTATGCCACCAGTGCCATGATTATGATCTGGTTAAAGCCATTCAAATAATCTGAAAACCTATGTATAATTTAGATTTAAACTAATAGGTAATATACAGGGCAGGACTCCGCTTGATCTCTGGGCATGTGTCATCCCCGCTCTTTCCACATAAGTCAAGATAGCGTCTTTTTTCAATCTGGAGAGGTGTGTCATCTCTTTTTTTGGGTTACTCATTTTTGCAGTGGAAGATTCTGTTAGAAGCTGGATGTCAGCCATCTTTTGCTGTGATTGCACATTCTTTACTGTACATTTCTGGTGAGAGAAAATTTTCTGTTGAGCCAGTTGTGGCTTTAAGGTCTCTGAAATGATCTTGGGTTAGCTGAATGTCTTATTAAAAGTAGTGCTTTCTGGGAAACTCAGAAGAATTGTTGGAGCTTTTAGCTTCCCTACCTAAATTGCTATGAAAGCCTCAGCCCATTTATGACTTTGAATCATTTTAAAAGAAACGTCATTGATTGATTAACAAAATTACTTTGTGTGCACATGTATTTACCCTGTATGTATGTAACATGTATGTATGTATGAACCCTGGAAATAGTGAAAATGGGGACAATTCTTAAAGGTGATATACTTTGTTATTTAGGAAGACATAAATTAAATCCTATAATCCATAGGTCCTTAAAATGTGGCCCGCACATTCATTATCGGTGATTCACTAAACAATTTTGATATTAACTTTATATCCCACAACTTTTCACTTTTACTTAAATGGCTCATTTAATAAAAATTCTATATGGTCAAGACTTTCTGTATTTGTTGTAGCAAAACTAGTTACTAACATATCTAAACTATAATTAAAAGTAAGTAAAACTAAGTAAAAATTAAAATGTCTAGTGTTAGGATGGGGTCCGCAAAAACAGTGATGTTCAAGAGGGACTCCTCGTACTACATTAGTTTAAGGACCCCTGTTGTAACCGATCAGGTGAATTATATAGGCTACATTTTAAGAACTATTTATCATTTTGTATATAATGTTGTAACTAGCATGCTAAGTACAATTAAAGATTCAGAGTGCGCTTTCCTCCCTTTTGTGTTTCTCTAATCTTGTAGTTAGGCATTGACTTATTAAGCATTACAGTTTTAAGGAATATTGCTTAACAAACAGTACCCCGTGGTTTCACCTGCGTTAAATTTGGATTAACCCTTAAAATAATCTTTAAAATAATAACCTAAAATATGATATACAGTCTCATTTGCTGCAAATATTTTCAAGGAACATGGTCAAAACGGCAATAAAGTTTCGCTTAACTACATTTCAGGTTTTCACACTATTGTTTTCCCATACCCTCCCACTTTTTTGTATTCACAAAATAACACTTTCACAGAATAATTTCATACTTATTAAAAAATATGTGTAATCAATCATTTGCTGCAAATATTTTCAAGGAACATGGTCAAAACGGCAATAAAGTTTCACTTAAGTACATTTCAGGTTTTCACACTATTGTTTTCCCATACCCTCCCACTTTTTTGTATTCACAAAATAACACTTTCACAGAATAATTTCATACTTATTAAAAAATATGTGTAATCAACTTGTTTCCACAGGTATGAAGTTGTCATGATGACACGTACGCAATTTGAACATTTTGTCTGTTTGCAATTTATTTATGGTTAATGCTCTTTTCCTATTATGAAGCCTAAAGCCTTTCTCAATAAACATTCTATATAATGCAAAAAGAATTTTTTAAATCAGATTGATAGTTCCTGAAATTAGCACGTTCAAACACACAAACTCTTCAGCATTATATATTATTATAGATTTTGTTATTGTACAATTGTGTTTTGATGATTGAATATAATGAAGTTTATAGTGAAACATATTATTTAGTCTACCCTGGTCTCAATACTAATGCAATAGATAATTAATTTTCAGTCTATGCCACAAAACACCAACCCTAGCACTGTTATCCCTTGTGCTAGTTAGATTCTGTTATTATTAAAAATAAAATTAGTACTATCATTATTACTGAAGCTTCTGCTAACTAAAACGTTCTTAAAGGTTTCTTTATTTATTGAGCCGAGAAGATTTTGATGACTGTATAGATACCTAATATAGCTGCATTAGCCTTGTATTATCCACCAGACCTCAGGCTGTAATAAAAGTTTTATGAACCGGTAAACGATTGTTGAAACGGCCTGCGGATTAGAGACATTTCCTGGCTAGGCATGATTCGTATTAGGCTCGTGTTTTCAATCAGTTATCATCTGCCATTATTTCTTAATGGAGGTAATGGGGTCCAATAGACTCCATTTCACTATTAGAGTTCGGATTTTTCTAAATATTTTTTTTTCAATTTATAAATTGAAATGTTGGATAAACGTGTCATTTTCTATACTAATAACTCGGATTTTGCAAGAAACAACTTCAAAATCCAGTTTTACAAACACTGCTACGATTGTTTCTCAAGTTCATAAAAATAGAGCTGTCATCATCATAATAAATGTGATCAAATTTCAGAAAATGCACATATGATAACCGATTAATATTCCTTCACAGGAAGAATCGATACTTATGGTAAAACGCCGCAATGAACGTTTGAATCATTTTTTTCCTGGTTGAACATGATTTTATATTATTTATGGACAATAGAAATAGGTTTCAAATGGATAGGTTTTGTTTCATGAAGATCCTCAACATCCCTGTTGGAAGGACATACATAAAGACGAGTGGACAACTCTAAACTTTCCAAAGACATCTGCTTTAAAACTCAAAGCATATTAGGAAAACAAAATCAAGCCAACAGAAGTCTAAATAATGTTTAGAAGAAGAAAAAATGTTATTTTTGTCCAAGGACCAGAGATAAGAGGGCATCCATGGTTTGCTCTAATTATAACATATATTTTTCCAGTGAGTGCTCATTCTGTTGTCTAAAAACTGTGCAGAGATTTAGACTTGCACATTGAGGCCTGGTGGTGGCTGAGAGTGTTAAGAAGTCGCTTTAGTAACCTCGAGACTGTTATGGTGCTGCTTCGAATCCGGTGGACAGGTTGAAATTTATTTTGTGGCAGCCCCACGTAATGAATCTCGACTTTCCCACTCTGGTAGAATAGATTGATAAATTGTATGATTATCCGTCCTGTTTTTCTTAATTGAATAGAGAAGGATGTTAAACACCAAAAAATAAAAAATAAATTTAAAAAAACTTGCACATTACCAATGTAATCAATATTTTTTCCATTTTATCTGTATTTCCTGTTTTATGTATATTAAGTATCAATATATTAATTTTTTTTTTTTTTGCATTCAGTTTGGGTATTGTCATTTAATTAAATCAAATTATGAAAATGTTATATAAACAGTGAATAAAATCTATTTGTCAATTTCAGTCATTAATTATTTTCAGTTGACGTCCGCATGATGGTATAGAAGGATCAATCTATTTAGGGATTGATAAATTATTTGCAACTTCTATAATTTTGTTTTTATTGAAAACTAGTTTCGAATGTTATACATTCATCTTCAGTTCTAAAAACACACAAAAGTTTGGTATTATTATACATATTAAATTAAGTGTAATATAAATTAGCATTATAAAACATTTATGAATTATGAATTTAATTAAGACAAGAAATCAAATACATGTTGGTACTCACCAAGGTTTAAGTAGATTATATCAAACAGAAAAGTTTGTATTGGTTTGTTCTCGCACTGAACTAGCGAATGGAAGAAAGGCTTAGGTTAAACGGTTTAGTGGTCAGAGTTTTTCCAGCATTTTCGGTGAGTAATTGTTTTTTCTGTTATTGTGGGGAATTTAAAATTGGACTATTGAGATATTTATTTGGTTATTAAAGCAAAAATCTGAATTGGATTTGAAGGATTGTATTATTTCAAGTGCTTCATATATATTTAATTTGAGGCTGTTTTCAACGTGATGCATTAATTTAACTCCTGAGTCTTTGATGAATCTATGGGTTTTTTTCATTTAAATGAATTGCAAAGTTGGAATTCTCTGTCTTATTATTATATGCTCGTAAATGTTCCTTTAATCTCTTATTTAGTGATCTTCCAGTTTTTCCCATGCATTTGGCTGCTCAATCATTACAATTTAGTTTGTATACTCCGCTTTTTTGGAAAGGATCTATTTTGTCTTTCAGGAGAAGGAAAATATGAGGATAGGGTTTTTTCTATTTTAAATGCAGAGTTTAATCAAAGTTTTTTCAATTCATTTCAGATTTTGGTGAATGCAGGGCGGTAATATGGAATCAAGACATAATGTTTTGGGATGGGCCTATCCTCGGGGGTTGTTGAAAATATATAATTAATTGTCTTTTTTTGTATTTGTTATTAAATATTTCAATTTCTTTATTATACTTATTATCATTTAATGGCATGTTTAAAATGAGATTAAATATGACATATTGCTAGGTTAAGGACTTGAATGAACTTCTAATTGAATAAATAAACAAAAAAAAAGTTCTCAGCAGTTGTGTCTGTTAATTCCACAATACCATTTAAAGGTTAAAATGATAATATTTTCAGCAGTAATTTTTGAGAATTTTATCGGTCAAAGTTGTTGACTACTGCTCGCTTGTCTAGAAACATAGGTATTTTGTGAAATTTGGTATTGATTTATAATTTGAAAATATCTCCATTTTATCTTTGTGACTTAATGAAGATAGGTGCAATTGTAGAAGCATGTAAACCTTTTAGCATTGCCTATATTTGTTACTGGTTTTATAGAATCTCAATTTATTGAGAGTGAACCACCTGTTTCTGACCGACTCTCAGAGCAGTATCCACTAGTTTTCCTCATAAATTTAGTTTATTCTGTTTATTGTAGATTCCAGATTCTTAAATTTCTATCTAAAGACTGGTAAATTTATTATTATATTATTACAATATTTCATTTTTCTATCCAATTTATCCAATTTCTTGTTCATTATGTGGCTTTTACATTCTCATGAACCAATATTATATATTTAAGAAGAGAATTGAAAAAATAAATGAAAGGCTTTCAAGTTAAGATTTTATGAGAGCCTTTTTACTAACTTGTATGCAGTAGAAGAAGTATTGAAATCACGAAAATTTACGGTTTCCAGATTACAACAGAAATATCCATTTTGACCATTGCTGGATCTATTTTGACTGGTTTCATCGTGGCATCTATAAGGTACCTATGTACCGTCGTTAGAACTTCTTGTATTTAGGATTGTTATAACATCTAGTTGTGCACCCTCCTTATTTGTCACTACATATCACCGGAAGTGGTACTTTACTTAAAGATCACAATATGTTTTCATAAAAAATTATATTAAAATATAATGCAAAACTTTTCAAATTTGGTATATAAGACCATATATTAATATAAATAAAATACTAGATTTTGGTTGATATTGAAAAACCGGAAGTGGTTGAACATTTACTTGAACATCATAATAAGCTTTCATCAACAATAATATTATATACTTGTGCGTTTTAATTATTTTTTTTCAAGCCTGGCATTGTCAGTTTTATTTAATGTTTTTTTTTTTTATCTAGCAGTTAGTTCTTTTAAATTTCTATTGGTATACAAATGATCCATTTAATTTTTTTCTTGTACCTCTGCATTTGCTTATATGTGTTACATTTCTGATTTTAAAAATCTAAACTTCAAAATTGGAAGTTATTTCTTCCATTGATTTTTATTAATTTCTGATTCATTATTTAGTTAAGTTTTATATTTTTAATAGCTACAACTTGAATAATTGGTCAACTAATTATATTATTTAATCAATCTATTTATATAGCAGGGTATCTTCTGATAAGTCTTATAATAATTCTTTTTAAACCTAAATTTAATTAAATTTATTTGTGTGTTTAGAGAAATATGGAAGAATTCAGAAGAAATCAGAGAACTTCTACAAAAAATAAAATATGCCTATCTTCATAAAGATATGGCAATACAGCTAGCCGAAAAAAAAGCTCAGAGATTAAGAAGAAAGGTAGAATTATAATTTTGAATGAATATTCTTAATATCAATATGCTTTATGGTTTAGTTGTCATTCTCATAAGCTTTATAATTGATAAAAATCACAAGATAAAGTTTCTTGATATATGTGGATGCACATTGTCTTGCGAAAAAAGGATATTATTAAAAATTAAAGAGGCTATTGTAATTTACATTACTTTGTAATTAACTTTTACATACCAACATATTTATAAAGCATATGTTTTTACTTAGCACTATGACTCCTTGAAACGACAAGGTTCCATCTGACATTTCATATGTTTCGATTAAATTAACATCAAAGTTTCATTAACTCACTATTCCACCTACAGTAGTGATTTTTTGATTTGGTACTAGTCGATGCTTGTCAAAATGGACTATAAAAAACATTATAATACAATGTCAACATAACTGACTAACCTTCCCCCTATCTCATTCTTTGAATAACTGCTGCTGCAAAAAATTGAAAACTAAAAAAAATTGGTATCTGATTTTTGTAGCTCGGCCATTTTTCCACATATTGCAGCATGAGTATGTTCTACTTGTAGCAGTAGTAGAACACTAACAACTCAGTTTTGTCAGTTGGAACCTTGTCATTCCAAAGGGTGGACAAATTATATGCTAACCAAATATAATAGAGTATGTTACGTAGTAAGATCCATCCGGCCTGCCCTTCAAGCAGACTGAGACTTGCCCGCCGTGCATATCTTTACCTGCATCCTCTATACCCATCACCCACACTTCCTCAGTTCTGTCAGTCCGTATCTAACCATGAAGGAATCTGCAAGCCAGAGACTGATGATGGCCAACAGATGCTATTTTGGCTTAAGGAAGCATCTCAGTAAGCCCATAATCTAACGACGAATCAAGTGCCTAATTTACAAAACACTCATCAGGCCGGTTCTTACTTATGGATCCGAAACATGGACTCTGACAGCCAAAGAAGAAAAATAAATCCTTATTTTCTAAAGAAAAATATTCCGGAGGATTTTTGTGCCCATTAGACAAGGGGACTAGTGGTGAAGACAGCACAATAATGAAGTATACGAGCTCTATGATGAAGCAAACGTACTACAGAACATCAATTTAGGAAGATTGAGGTGGGCAGGCCATGTCACCAGAATGAGGGATGTCCAGATTCCCAAGAAGTTATTCGAGGGGAGGCTGGACTGCTCCAGAGGTTGAGGCAGACCAATACCAATGGGATTGGTTTGGTCTGGGTTGATGCTGTTGCTAAGGACGCTTTGACCCTACTGAATGTACGAAACTGGAAAATAGCCACACAAGATCGAGCCACCTGGCAAAGGCTCATTGAGGAGGCCAGGGACCACACCAGTCTGTAGCGTCACAGAAGAAGAAGGCTTATGTATTACAAATATAAAATAAGGTTTTTTATTAATTATTTTTTTCAATGTATATGCTTTATTAGTTCAAGCAATAAAATGTATCAGTTGTTAGTTATATTTATTTTTTTAATACAAATAAAGTATTTTATTTTGTTTTTAAAACATTGCCAAGGTCTGGTTAATTTTTGTTTTTGTTAAGAATTGTTCTATAAATTTCCTGTCACAGCACATTTTTTTGTGTGTTATTGTGTTTGATTGATATTCTTTGAAAATAATGCATTCCTTTTCAGGGTCAGGAGAAAGATGAACTATTACGAATGATGGAACTAGAGAAACATTTACAAGAATTGGACATTCGGAATAGGATGGAAGAAGAACAGAAAAAACTTAAATATAAAGAAGAATTACAGGATCAAATGATTGACCGCCAGAAGATGAGGGAAGAAGTATACAAAGCTCTAATGGATGAGAAAGCATCTATTGATGACGCTGCCAAAACTATATTGGAAGAAGATAGAAGGTATTCTTAGCGTTATATTTTTATATCCTGTTCATTATATTTTTTATATAATTTCTTTTGATCAATCTGTTTTGTTTTACTGATTGACTATGTAGTGATTTAAAAACAAGGACGTAAAGATGGGGAAAAATTATAGCTCAAAGTGTTGATGATTGCTTTTTTACACTACCACCACTATGACTGCCACTGGAGTAGAATTTTGGGATTTATTAAAACCTTTAATGAGAAAAGTAAACACATTTTGAAGTAAGGTTTCACCTATCTATGACTGACGTTAGTACATAATTTAAATTACCATAGACAAATTCCAAAACACATATTCTGTTCACATTCCTTGACCACCTTAGATAGAGAAAATATGGTAATTGAATATATATGGTATGATAATAAAAAAAACTGTTTCGTGACCTGACTTCATTCATAAGTTATAAGGCCCGCGGAATAAAAAAAATCTAGTGTGCACATCACTTACCTCCTTATTAGCAATAAAATTTCAAAGTTTCCATTTAGTTTCCAAGAAAATTTTGTTTGGTTTCCATAGAAACATTTCCCTTCCATTAAATTATATAAAAATATAAATTGTTTTTTACAACAATCACTGAAGTTTATGAATTTTTCCTCATTCTCCCACTGCCTTCTAAAACTTCATAAGTTAGATATTAATTTTTCTAAAATCTTTAGCTTTCCAACAGTATCTTATACATATAATTAAAGATATATTAAAGGAAGTCATTTTGTTAAATCGGCATTTAAGCCCTGTCAGACTATTTCAATGAGGATAAGATCCTGCTGAAATTGAAGACCATTGTATATTGGTGTAATGAGGTTGGTTAGAACCATTTTCATGGAAATTGTAAAAAAGTTTAAAATCAATTTTGTAAAGTATCACTTAACCTTCATTCGATTTTAGTGAAAATGTTTCAGTAATATCCCAAGCACTACTTAAATAAAAAGTTAAAGAGCTTTAAAGAGACAACTTTAGGAAAGTTTAATCAAAATCACTTGAGCCGTTTTTGAGATTATTGTAAAATAGTGTTAAATTAATAATATAAAGTGCCAAAAAATTGCTGTAGCATCACTGGTATATACCTTAAATATGTAATTTCAGTTTTGTACAACTTTTCGTTTTTTAGTAACGCTGTACACACAGACACACACACACATTCGTACAGACCATTTTGTGTCCATCGTTGTTGGTTGAACTCGTAAAAAAGGACTTTTCATGGATCAAAGTTGGAAACATCTCAAGAAGAATTTGAGGAACTACTGGACAGTATTCTGCAGGAATCGTGAGGCTGTTATCCCCTCATAATCGTAGGAGATTTTAATGTATGGTCTGCTGCATGGGGAAGCAGGGAGACCAACAGGAGGGGAGAATGTCTTCTTGATGCATTCGCTATGCTTGATGTTGTTCTCCGTAAAAATGATAGGTTGAACCACAGCCAGCACGGTGGAACTATTGATCCTTTGACAGTGATTCCTTTGTTGCTATGATGGAGGGAAGAGTTGACTCATTAGGATCAGTTGAAGAGAGGGTTATACAACTGATCCAGTTTATTACTGATGCCTGTGATGTGTCAATGATGAGGACTTCTAGCAGAAATTACAGTAGAAATGACAGTGTACTGATGGAGGGAAGAGATAGCTATTCTATAACGAACATGTCTTCGTAAAAGAAGATTAGCCTAGCGAGCGAGAGGCAGTCTGATTTACGATGCTTGGAGACAGGAGCCAAAGGAAGCTAAAAAGAACCTTGTCAAGGCAATAAAAGAGAGTAAATGTAACAGCTGGAAAAAGTAGCTGTTACATTTACTACGATGAGGTTGACGAAGACACATGGGGAAGACCCTACACAACAGACATGGCTAAACTGAAAAGCGTAAGTTTGTCGGGTCCGAGATCTCCGGAACTGTTAGAAAAAATAATAACCATGTTATTTCCAAGACGCTTGGAAGTATCCTTCGACAAAGTTCAGTGTCTGAATCTGAACCAAGTGCCAGAAATCACACAAGAAGATCTAGACCTTGTCTGCAAAAGAATGAAGGACTCCAAAGCTTCGGGACCAGATAATGTCTCAAATGTTGCCTTGAAAGTGGCTATTAAGTCAAGGCCAGAACTCTTCTTGGATAAATACAACTCTTGTCTCCGTGAAGGGATCTTTCCTGTCCAGTGGAATAAGCAACGTCTTGTATTCCTGCCAAAGGGTATAGGATCTCCGGATGACTCTGCATCTTATCAGTCAATTTTTCTTCTGGACACGGCAGGCAAGATATTACAGAGGATCATCTATGGTCGAATGATTGACTTCAGTGAAGGAACCCAAGGATTGGCAGATGACAAGTATGGTTTTCGAAGGGGCAGATTGATGATCGATGCTGTCGAATTTTATGATTAAAGCTGCTAGAGAGGCCATCACAGGAAAGATGTGGAAAAGGGGTGGCAATAAGTGCTGCACCATTATAACTTAGGACATACGGAATGCTTTCAATTCAACTAAGTGGGATTGTATCATGGAATAATTGCAAAAGATGCAATTCCCACAATACCTCGTTAGGATTATTGAGAGTTACTTCACGGATAGAATCTTGAAGTATGATACAGAAGCTGGGCTGAAAATCTACAAGATCACAGGTGGCCTACCATTTTAGAGCCCTTGCTGTGGAATGTGATGTATGACACGGTGCTCAGGCTCCCTATGCCGGAAGAATCTACTATGCTCGGCTTTTCTGACGATCTGGCAATCATGATCTGTGGAAAGCTCCTGGAGAAAATGACTTATAATGCGAACAAGGCCGTCATTACCATTCATTAGTGGCTTTCATCGGTTAGCCTCCAGTTTGCTGATCATAAGACCAAGGCTATCAGAGTGTATCGAAGAAGTGCCCTGCGAGCCGCTCAAACATTTTGTACTGTACTGTACCTACGGCGTAGTGTGTGTTATCATCAATATGCCTCCAATTGAGCTTCTGGTCTAGGAATGGAACCAGATATTCCGACAAAGACAAGAAGATTTAGATGCTCACTGGCTGATGGTAACAGGACAGAAAGAGAGAATTTATACTCTTGAAAGATGGCAGAGAAGCTGGAATGCCTCATCCTCAGGAAGATGGACCCACCGCCTGATTACTGACATTGCAGCATGGATATCCCGGAAACATGGAGAGGTTAATTATTATCTAACCCAGCTGCTTACCTGGGCATGTAGGTTGCTTCAGAGCCTACTTAGCCTGCTTCAAGTTAGAGGGCCAATCATCGTGCCCTACTTAAGCCCTTGTGGATGAAACAGTGGAACATGCGTTCTTCTGTTGCCCATGCTTTTCTAAAGAAAAGGAAGAGTTAGATAGCAACCTTGGACAGCAGTCAGTTCTGGAAAACTTAGTCGCTCTAATGATGGCCAGGTAGAAGAACTGGAGCGCTGCTGCAGACTATACAGTGCATATCAGGAGCAAGACAGGAGAGGCCAGGTAATGGCTTAATAAGATGTCTAAAGAAGAAGTAGGCCTATAGCTATCAATTACTTAGGTGTGGGTCTCTAGTACATCTTTCTGTTTTAATAGCTATTAGTGGAAAATTCTGTTAAATATTCCCATAGATTCAGAATATTCGCACCAGTTAACCCGGTAGTGAGATATAGTGGCTCTGGACACAGTGAAGAATTAGTGAGAAAAAATTTCGAGATTTTAAACAGATTACCTGGTCAATGCCACTGGGCTGAAGAGGTAAGGATAGTTTGTGTATCAAACCTGATCCCATCAGTCTCTCTGTGCAAACAAAAAGGTCCTTCAGGGTTTGTCTTTGTTCCCTACTCTATTTTCTATTTATATTAATGACCTTTCCCTCCTTATCTGTCACTCCCAATGACATATTTATGCTGACAATTTTCAAATATACCTGTCCTTCAAATATACCGGCTTCTGACCTATTATCTGCCACAAAAAAACTCCAAAAGGACTTGAATTGGATTAGTCACTGAGTTGTAACTAAGAACCTTTTCCACCTTAAAGCGACTAAATTACCTCTGTCACCTATTCCCATTTGAAAACCGAAAACTCCTAGTTACTTCGTTAATATTTCCCCATTTTGACTACTGTTGTACAGACCTTGAGGCAAAAATAAAACTTTTGATAAACTGCTTTGTACGATTTATCTTAGGGATCCCCAGGGACGCCTCTGTCTCCCGAATGAAGAGTTGAAGTGGCTTTAACCTTCCTACCGTCGTAAGCACTTCCTGGCATCCTTCCTATACCAAGCCACCCAATCCTACCATCCATCATACATCTTCAACCAACTTCAATTCAAATCATCTGTTCATTCCCGCCATACCCGTTGTCGGTCTTTAAATTTATATGTAACGGTCCACCGATCCGCAGGTTTTGACAGACCTTTTCTTATCCGATCCTCATCCATATGGAATTCCATTCCTTCTTCCATGTGTTGCCTCTATACTCTTCCCACCTTTAAATCCCGTTTATTCCGTCACTTCATGTTCATGCAGTTCCAATTTGTAAATAGGTATTCCTTATTTTCAACTAAAATTTGCACCTAATTATCTATCAATACATTATTTTTACTTTTGTTATTATAAATCCATTCTCTTTAACTGTATTTATTTTTAATGTATTAATATTGGAAGTTTGTTTTTTACTTAAAGGTTTAAAAGTTATGTCATTATGATTCATTATAATTTCATCTTCTTTTTTTTCTTATCTGTTTATTTATTTTATTATTTGCTCATTATTTTTTTTTTTCTACTCTAAGCTCAGACTGCTACTGAAGCTTTAAAGCTCTACTGATTTTACCTGTAATACTATTCTGAAGGATATGTCCCAGAATAAATAAAGAATTTATTATTATTATTATATATGAAACACCCTGTATAATAACCCTATCTGAATTATACATAAACAGAATGTACTTTCATATCTACTAAAACACATTGGTGGGTTGTTAATGAAGTTAACGTCTTCGAATATTGAAACTAGGTGTAGTAGTCGGGTCTTTACACTATATGTTGCGCCTCCTTGCAAGTATATTCCATACCATGCATTTTTGTATGTCAAAATGCAGAAAGCTCTCTAGTGTTTAAACATACACAAAGTAAATTAATGTATTGCCAGAAGAGTCTTGAGTTTCATTTATGGAAATCACCCGACTAATATACCTAATTCACCAAGTTTCATTATTCATAGCCATCAAATTCATTTGCAATCTACCATTATGCTTAAGTAGGTATGCAAATATATTCTGTCCCTTAGGGTAGATAGGGTTATTAGATAAAAGAGTTATCTCTGTAGTTCCAAAACTAGTGAGGAGAGAGAGGAGATAGTTCGTCCCAAGGACAGTTTTAATCACTGAGAAAAAATACAAAGCATAATTTGTTTATTATTAGCTGTGCAAACGTAATTCAATACAATGATAATACAGATAGTAATACCAGAAATTAAAAAAATATAAAACTGCATAGGAATGTTGGATTTTTTTAAGTTGACCCATAAAACTCTGTATGTTCTCCCATCTTACTCATTATGTTGTTACCGCTTGTGGCAGTGTTGTTCGGTCTCATTTATTGCTGAAATTTTCAGATATCTGGGTCAAAACGATAAAAAATTTGCTTAAATGGCAATAAAGCCTGCCGAAGGTTGGAGCTAACCAGAGACTCCTTCTCTCGTAAGTAGTGGAGTCCCCCAATGATGGACAGCACCCGGCTCATGGACGGGTTGCCATGCTTTAGCCTACCTCATCAGTCCCAAGCCGACCGAAGAGGCGTTTCCCGCCTGCAGCACGGGGAGCCACCTGAACAACCCTTGTTGTCGCCTTCGTTTCCTCTCCCTAGGGTGAGAAAACTATATTTGTCCAAGTCTAGAATTGGACAAATATAGACTTGACATTACCGCTATTCAGGAGATCTGCTGGACTGGCCATGGGCTGTTGGAGAAGAAATTCCATTATAGCGGCCACGACAGAAACCACACATTTGGCACTGGGTTCGTTGTGAGAGATCGGATGAGACAACAGGTTATTGGATTCAATCCTATTAGTGATCGCCTATGCTCCATCCGTATCAAGTGGACCTTCTACAATTACACACTCTTTAGCTGTCATGCACCCACAGAGACCTCAAGCGATGATGAGAAGGATGCCTTTTATGATACCCTGGAACGGGCCTTTGATGCATGCTCCAGGTTTGACATCAAAATCCTACTGGGGATTGCAATGCAAAGATTGGAAGAGAAGATGCATATAAACCCACAATTGGCTCATTCAGTTTTCATGAGGGAAGCAATGAAAATGGCAAGAGGTTCATCGAGTTCGCAGCATCGAGAACTCTAGTACTTGGGAGCACTCTGTTCCCAGGACGGCGGATTTACAAGGCTACATGGAAATCACCCGATGGCGCTACTCATAACCAGATTGACCACATCTTGATCAGTGCCCGTCACATATCAAACCTCCTTAGTAGTAGGACATACAGCAAATGTCAACTCCGACCATTATCTTGTAATATCAAGAATTAGAGCCAGGATTGCCACCGTCAGGAGCTACAGGACAGAAAGGTCCAAAAGGTGGAACATCAGAAAGCTGAAGGACCCAGAAAGCGGAAGAATTGGTGAGAGACGGGCTCAGAATTGCTGACGTCGAAAGTGTACAGGATATCTGGGACCAATTGGAAAAGGCCTTGGACGGCGCAGCAAAACAAATCCTTGGGAAGGAGGCTCTTGAGGGTTGAGGTAAATGGTTCGACGAGGAGTGTAAGTTGGCCAATGAAGCGAAGAATGAAGCGTACAGGAACATGTTAAATAAGCGCTTCACCAGGAGAGCCACAGAGGAATATAGAAGGCTGGAGAAGAAACTCCTCAGGAATAAGAAGAGAGCATGAGAGAGAAGGGGGCTGGAGGATATGGAGGTCCATTGGAATGCAAAAGAAAGCAGGGAATTTTTCCAGGTCAATAATGGACGTGCGTCAATAGTGCCACTTTTAAGCCTAGGACTCAAGCATGTAAGAAAGAAGATGGGACACTGCTTATCAATAAGCATGATATACTGTATCGGTGGGCTAGGCACTTCCAATTGTTACTAAATGAGGAAGCGGTTATTGAGGATATAGAGGCAGGCGACATTGCTGGAAAGGGTATGCCTAATGATCTTGGTGATATCGAGCCCCCGGACTTTGAGGAATTAATGGATGCAATTCTTTGCATGAAAAACAATAAGGCGCCGGAACCAGATGGATTACAATCCGAGCTCTTCAAGTATGGGAGAGATGAGTGGCATAGAGCACTGTCTGATATGGTTCTGACAATTTGGGACCAGAAAAGAGTGCCACGACAGTGGGCTAATGCTATAATATGTCCTCTCTATAAGAAAGGAGACCAACTTGCCTGCACGAATTATCGTGGGATATCCCTGTTGTCTTGTACCTACAAGATCCTCTCGAATGTCCTTTTCAGTAGACTTGTCCCATTTTCGGAACGGGAAATCAGGAAATATCAGGCTGGCTTCCGGAAAGGCAGATCCACTGTTGATAAAATATTCACCCTCAGGACAATTTTGGAACGGCGTCATGAATATAAAATCCCTATACATCACCTGTTTGTCGACTTTAAAAGTGCATATGACAGCATCAAACAACCTAAGCTGTATGAGGCGCTGAGTTAAATGGGCATTCCAAGCAAACTAATATGTCTCGTGAAGTTGATAATGAAAGATGTAAGGTCAGTTACGGATCCAGTCTGACTGCTCTGATGCATTTCCCTCCAGTAAAGGTTTAAGACAGGGGGATGGAAAGGCCTGTCTCCTTTTTAATCTTGCCCTGGAGAAAGTTGTACGGGATTCAGGAATCCAGACAGACCACACGATATTTACCCGTATTGTACAGATATTGGGATACACTTGACGAACTGAATATCGTGGCCAGGACCCAATCGGAATTGGTAGAAGCCTTTGGGAAGCTCATGGACGCTACTTCAGCCATGGGGTTGGCCATAAACGAGAGAAAAACAAAATATATGCACCCAGGGACTGGTGGCGATGAGACACTGATTGTAGGCCCTTACACATTCCAAAGGGTGAACGAGTTCACATATTTGGGATCCTTAGTGACACCAATAAACGATGTCTCTGCTAAGATAAGAAAAAGGCTAGTGACGGCAAATAGGGCATATTTTGCCTTACTGAAAACTCCCTGCAGCAGATCCATTGCCAAGGGGCACTAAACTGGTTATATACAAGACTCTTACACGTCCTGTTCTTACCTTTGCTTCCCAAACCTGGACTATCAAGAAATAATGAAAATAGTATATAATTTTCAAAAAAAAAATATTATGGCGTATAGTTGGCCCAGTGAGAGATGTAGATGGATGGAGGATTAAGAGGAACAGGGAGCTTTATGACCTTTACGGAGAGATGGATGCTGTAAAGTTTATAAAACTGGGGATGCTCAGTTGGGCTGGTCATGTCGCAAGGATGGAAGTAGAAGAAATTCCTAGGAAAGTAGTGGATACCGTCCTTTACAGTACACGACAGACTGGTAGGCCAAGGCTTCGATGGGTTAATGGAGTGGCAGCGGACGCACGGAGCCTGCTACGGATCAGAAGCTGGAGAGCGGCAGCACGAAATCGGGATCGGGCCAAATGGCGGCGGCTCATTGAGTAGGCCAGGGCCCACCCAGGGTTGTAGCGCCAAGTAGATAGATAGATAGATAAATGGCAATAAAGTTGTGTTAATAACAATACATTTCACGTTTTCACGCAATAATTAATAAAGGAACTATTCATATTTTAAAAGTATTAGTTTGTTAATATTAATTATTAATTTAATGATATGTCATTTAAGTTCTGACATCACCTAACTCAGTTTTGGACCAAAATGAGTTGGGCAACTAACTCAATTTGTTTTTTTCATGTCCGATTGAATAGTAACCATGCCAGTGAGCTACAAACGCCGGAAGACTTTTTGAGACTGAAATATACTATAAATTACAAGAAGATAAGGACATTAGCAACAAAATTGGGCAATTTTTTGTACCTCCTGTAAAATTGAGAGAATTTAGTTAGGCGGTGTTGGAACTTGTACGACGAATAATTAAATAATTTCTCGCTTATTAAAAAGTTTGTATATTGAACTTGCTTTCAAAGGTATATATGATTACTGGAGCATACATAAGCTTTGTATTATATATACAGTTGATTTTGAAACCTTTATATTTTATTGAACTGAAAACATTTCAAAATAAAATTGAGATATTAAAATTATGAGAGTCATTAAAGATTGCTTCATATTTATACTGAAGTTAATATGAGAAGAATATGACTGAACAAACAATATTTTAAAATCACGTTTTAAAAGGCCTCTTAAAACAACTAAATTAAATAAGACCTAAAGAAAAGAAAATGTTTTTTTTATCTAAACAGAATGAAAAAATAATTGTTCAAGACTCCATTTATAACAGAATCAATTTTTAATATAAAACATCTTAAATATTGAAATAAACATTTGCATATTTTCTTGATGATTGACTGCCATTTAATCTCTTTCCAGATAGTTTGAGGCAATCTGAATATTTGGTTATTTGAATAGCTTTGATCCCAATTATTTCAAATCTAGTGGATCTAGAAGATTTATAAAGAAAATATTATCATGGAAAGGAATATAAATCGAGATGTCTTATAAATAAGAAGTTGCTTTGACAAATAGTTACTTATTTATGTAACTGTTTAAATATTTCTAATAACACTTTTTTTAAATATAAAAATCTACTAGTGAGATAATAGATTCCTTTTGCAGTATTTCTTGCCTTGTTGTGGAAATCCTCAAAGACATGTTAAGTCCTGTATTATGTTTATATAGTTTTTAATCACACAGTTTTAATGACTGTATCAGTGTACTATTTGTTTGTATAGGATTGAAATAGTTGTGACTCTTTAGATAATATTATGATTAATTGTAGTTTGTAATTGTTAAAGGGATGCAGAACTTAAATTGAGAAGGAAAAAAATTGCAAAAGAACAAGCTGAATCAATGTTGAATGCAAAAAAGTTGTGGATTGAAAAAGAAGCAAAATTACAAGAGGAAGAAGACAGGTATTTATATAAATATGTCATATTAATTATATTTTTTCTTTTCATTTTTAGTATAATTATATTCCTAATTTATTTCTTAATATCTATCATTTATTCTTAAAAATTGTGGAACAATTAATTATTAGTCAATTAAAAACCTAATAGACATATAGGGTAGCCTCTTTTTTGGTGCTCGGTGTATTTATTTCTTTAATATGGATTATATATACATTTTAGTTGCATGTTCCGTTTATACTCAGTAGTGTATTCAATTGACTTTAGTATGAACTGTATGATTTTATTTTTATAATTAAGATAATATCTGTCAGGTTTCACACAAATGATTTTAGTAGCTTCTTGATGGATATTTCCTATTCACTCAAAATTTTCAGGGTTTCTATCATCTATAAGCACAATAAAAATATCTTTCATTCGTGTCATTTGCTGAATTAAATCTCTAAGAGCCATGCTGTCCTTCTAGGACCCCACACGTTTCTAATTTTTGAAATAGCATTTGAAGAAATCCTTTTGCCACCTGTCATGTTCTATTAATTATCTACACAAAACTATCTAGAATATTTAGAAATTAAACCAGAAATATTAGAGAGCCTTTTCGATCATATATAATTTTTTTTCTCCCTCATAAACATAGCTGGGCTCCGTTCAGAACACTTATGGTATTAGATGTGACCTTTTGAATTCCTTGAACGCAGTAAAGGAAGTTTTGTATTTGATTCCAACGAAAATATTCATTTTGACCATCCCTGAATCCATTTTGACTAGTTTCGTCGTGACGTCTGTACGTACGTTCGTGCATCTATTCCTATCTCGCATAACTCAAAAACTTTTAGTTGTAGAAAGTTGAAATTTTGTATTTAGGATTTTTGTAAAATCTAGTTGTGAACTTCTCTTTTTGGTCTCTGCATGATCACCAGAAGTGCTACTTTACTTGAAGGTCATAATTGATTTACATAAAAGATTATATTAAAATATAATGCTAAACTTCTCAAATTTGGTAAATAAGACTTTTATATCAACATAAATAATGTTCTAGATTTTGATTAAAATTGGTGAGCCGGAAGGAATCCTTTACTTGAATGTGTTAATAAACTTACATAAAAAATTATATTAAAATTAAATACACAGATCATATGATTCAGTGATAAAGGTAACAAACTCGATTTTTTTTTTTCCATTTTAATTGATTGTTTTAAGTGTTAAAATTTCGTGTAAAATACTTGCTTTCCTCCCCATTTGTGAGCTGAACAAGTCTGCAGCAGGACAAGAAGATATAAGTTCAGCGGGCTCTTCCGCTTAAAATGTTGAAATCATCGATTTCCAATACTTTATCTAGTGACATAGACAGTTCTAATGTTGTCACAGAACACGAAGAAATCTCTTGAAAACTTGTTACATACTGAAAGAAAACGACGTAAATACCGGAAAGAGACTCCACGGAAACATCTGAAGGTTAGTGATACCATTAGTACTCAAAAGAGATTCGGTCCCTTATCAAACCTAATTGTCAACTCAGCCAACACATAAGCTGCCTGTTAATGGTTTATCCCCACCTATCTATTTAAGTGATGTAAAAGAATATGCATCGGTTTAGGGAGGTGGCGGCCACATCACCCGGTCCTTATACTGCAGTTAGCCTCTGGTCCTCCAGGTTGGGGGAACACCTACATAAATGCACACACTCACTACACTGTATACAGCACACTAGAAAACCTCACACTGCAGACAAATTCCATGTAGAATAGAATAGAAGAAGAATTTTATTCTGGGATTAGATCCCTTTAGAATAACACAATCGAACCAATAAAATAGAAACAATATCTGGCTATAAGATTACAAAATAAAGATCAATTAATATTTACAATATTTTTAACAAAATAATAAGCAAACAATATAAATTCTTATCTTGAAAAGAATAATTAATGTGAACAAAAAAATAAAAATAAAATAAAAAGAGGGAAAATTAAAAATACCAAAATAATGGGCTGAATAGCAAAGTTGAAGCTAGTGCATTAGAACCTATTATTTACTTCTGATCTAGATTTTAATCTTAAATTGAAATTTTGTAATTAGAGAGCATCATTTTGGTGTTGGAAAAGGAGAGATTCGAATGAGGATAGAGAAAAAGCATGGCGGATATTAGAAGGAAAGGAATTCCAGAGGTTTTGGTTCTATGGGAAGGGGTATAGAGATCAGAAAGGCGCGATCTTGTTTCATGTTCGTGGACTGAGGATTTAATTGTAGGAGGCTGCAGATGTAGAAAGGATGCTGAGTGGTATAGGAGAGATCCGAGGAAATATATATATATATACAGTAGAGCGTCGATTATCCAAACTAATGTTGTCAGTGGTGGTTCGGATAATCAAAAGTTCAGATATATATATATATATGTATGTATATATATATATATATATATATATATATATATATATATATATATATATATATATATAAATAAATTAATTTATTTTTTATTTATTTATCTTTTTATATATTATAAGGAAAAGGAAGATCTAAAAGAACAACTTAGTAAAAAAAACATGTTTGTTTATTTATATCAATATAGTATGTATGTATATAGTGAAAAAACTAGTGTCATAAAGTACATATAAATTGTTTAACTTAGTCACATGTACATAATGAAATGAACAAAAATATGTATTTAAGTGTATACAAAAAAATAATCAAAGTGCATTAAATCTATTCAAAGATTTATCAAAATTAATGCTGTGGCATATAAAATGTCATGATCAAATTAATTAAAATTACACACATAAAAAAAACCAAAAAACATTCCGATAATCGAACGCTCGGATAATCGACACTCCACTGTGTATATATATATATATATATATATATATACACATATAGGAACTATATTTATATTTTAATATAATTTTTGATGAAAATCTATTTTAACCTTCAAGTAAAATGCAACTTCCGGTTGGCCAATTTTAACCAAAATCTAGAAGTATTAAAAATCTTATATACCAAATTTAAAAAGTTTTGTGTTATATTTTAATATAATTTTTGATAAAAATCTATTGTACACTTCAAGTAATGTACCACTTCTGGTGATTATATAGATTATATAAGAGAGGTGCACAACTAGATGCTACAACTCTCCCAAATTCAAATTTTCAACTTTCTACAGCTAACTGTTTTTGAGTTATGTGAGAATGAACGTATGTACAAACATCACGACGAAGCCAGTCTAAATGGATTCAGATGGTCAAAATGGATATTTCTGTTGAAATCTGAAAACTGAAAATTTTCACAATTACAATACTTCCTTTATTGCTTACAAGGAAGTAAAAATACTTTATAATAAATTTGCAACAAATGACTTCTTATATAAAAAAAATATATCTCTTAATAATGTTTACAAATAACTAGATAAAAAAGGAAACACAAACTTCCTGGGCTGTATTGCATCAAACAATTTTTCAAAATGGCCACATTATTATTAATTATTTAATTTTATATTATTATATAACAATCCATCCCCATAATTAAACTATTTATATATTAAAAATAGTTATTGAATTTACCAAAATGTTTCCTGCAAAAGTGATCTTTTTTTGCAATTATTGCAAAATCTTTGTGTGTAAGGAGCGTAGATCTAAAAGAATAATGTGTGAGAAGTGCAAGTGATTATTTTATTAGTATAGTGAGTAATTTTTTGTTGAAAAAAATTGTCTGTTCCATTTTTACAAAATAAACTGTTTGGTAAATTTGTATTTCTTTTTTCTTTTTTATATTAATGCCCTCTTTATTTACTAGTCGCTAGAGTTAAGTAATATTTCATATTCTTATTTTAAGTTAGAAATATGCAAAAAAATTATTTATTTTATCAAAAAGCTCACAATCTAACAAGAAAAACAAATGAAATTTTTATTTATTTTGGGGCATAAGCAAAAAGAAAACCTAACTTAAAGACGAAATTCATTATCAGCACACCAAAACAAGTGGAAGTCCCAAGTTTTAACTTCCTTTTCATTAATGTGAGGTTGCAAGTGGAAAATGCATTTGGTATATTAAGCATAAATTAAAAAAAAAAAGATTATTTAATTTCGTCCCTTTATTTCAAACATGAAAAATATGTTTTTCCTTGATATTTCTAAAAAATCTATTTTAAATTGTATGCACTATTTTTTTCCTTTTTTACTCATTCATTCAACATTTTGAATGATTCCTGGAAATAAAAAAATTATATAAATTTATATTTGTATTCAATATTTAGTAGTTCATTCACACATCTTTTTGTGTTTCACTTATCGGGAGGCCAAGTATTTTTTTTAGTTGCTTCATGATAGCACTCATATGTATTCATCCAGCCAGTACAGATCTCTTCGCTGCTAGTGCTTAGTAGTAGGGATTTAGAAAAAATAGTGATATTTTAAAGAAATATATCGATATTTTTGTTTGATAGATTTAATATGATATATCTTATTATTGATATGAAAATTTAAGTATCGGAAACTGATATTTAAAAAAAAAAATAAATAAACAAAGAAAATGTCTGCAAGGACAGGGGGTTTGACAACCAAAGAACCAAAACAAACTTGTTGAAAATGGACTAGCGGTGTGGTGTTGTTCCTAGTAATTTTTTTTTTTTGACAAATATTTATAAATTGATGTTTTTTTTTGTTAGCAATGCCTATATGAATTTTTAATTATTGATATTAAAGCTATTACAAATCTAAGACTTGTTAATTTATATTACCTTATTCTTCAATTCAAGATTTACTTTTTAATAATCTTTTTTAATAACCATTAGTTTCCTAGATTAATAGTTTTTTTTTTAGTTATAACCTATAAATATACTTAGCCAAAATATGCATCTACATTGCTTTTAAAATGCTTATGTTACGTTTTTAATTGTCCCTGTAAACTGAGGATACTAAGAGGTAATTTCAACTCTGTTAGAAAAAAAAATCTATTAGCCAGTACTATCAGTTTATCAGTTTTTGTTTAAAGGTATAAAACTATTGTGTCATCAATGCCTATAGTTACATTGCAGTGAGATTGCATATGCTTTTTTGTAGGAAAATAAGAGAATATTTAGAAGATAAGGAAAAAAAGGAAAGGGAACTTCAAGAAGCCAACAAAGAAAGAGAGGAAATGAGATTAAAGAATAAAATAGCATGTGTAAACATTATCAATTCCACTGTGGTATGTCTAATGATTTAATTTTAATTTTCATGCAATATGATTGATTTTTTTTTTAATTTAAATCAATTCATGATATGATATATTTTTTTTCTTAAAAGAAAGAACATACTGAACGAGAGCGGATAGCTCAAATTTTGATGGATGAAAATACTAGGCTCAAAGAAGAAGATAGAATGAGGCGAGAATCAGAAAAGAAGCTTAGAGATTGTTACATATTCAAGGAAATCACTGCTAAGCAAATGGAAAACCGTTTAAAAACATTAGAAGAAGAAAAGATGCAGGATATAAAATTTTGTCAACAGGTATTTTGCTATATTATGTATTAGATATCTATTAGTTGAAAATAAAACAGGCAAGTACTAGTAGAGATGCTTGGTTAGAGACCATACACTAATCAGCAATGGGCTCCAGCCACCTCATTTCTCCATTGACTACTGTCAGATATTTATTTTAGTGCTGAGTGAACCCAGTTTCTGTCAGAACATAGTTCTGTATTTCTATTTCATTATTTTATGAAACCTTATTATATTTTAAAGGGATTCTGATTAACCTGTAAGGGAAGGTATGGGGAGTATAGATTTTAGTATTAAGAAATGTTACCTCATTTTCTTCTTATCTTTCCTTTATCATTTTTTTTTAAAATCTTTTTTACAGAATTAATTTGTTTTCCGAAATATCTACAAAGTTGTTTTGTTTTTTTCGTTACAAATAAAATGTATTTTTCCTGTAAATTATAGTTTATTTTTATACAAAATCAATTAAATATGTTCAGTTTTGAAATTATTATAAAAAAAATATTATTTTCTTTATAACTACTTTTCTCTAGGAATTTTGAGGTAGTCAAGTGATATATCTGGTGCGGTGCGCGCATCACACAACTTTCCCTTACCGTCCTATACTTTAAAAGTTTCTGGATTAATTTCCATGGAAACATTTTCTTTCCATTAAATAATGTGAAAGTAGAAATTATTAAGTTAATTTCCGCTTTTGCATTCTTAAATTACTTTATTACAGAGCGTATTGTTTACAACAGACTGGCGGATTGGTGGGAGAAGGTTCGGTCGCATCCGTCTCCTTTCAGATGTGCTTGGTTATCCATCTAGGGTCTGGTGCTCCTCATAAAATGTATCTTTGCTAATACTGGTCCGATTTTGATGATTCTTTTATTATTTTTTAGATAATTTAATTACCTTTCATACAATACTACACATAATTAATGTACTGTAGAATGCATACTTTTTAAGCTATACGCAAATAAAATATTCTTTTCATCATAACTTTTTTCCCTCCAATTCCTCGGTGATTTACTACATACATGAAAAGTTAAAGGCCTTTATGAAGAATAATTTAGGCAAGTTTCATCAAAATCGTTAGAGCCATTTTCGAGAAAAATGTAAAAAAGTGTAAAATCCATGATATAATAGCTATTTCCAGTTAGTCTGATGCGCTGTTTCTTTGCTAATACTGGTCCGATTTTGATGATTCTTTTATTGTTTTTTAGATAATTTAATTACCTTTCATACAATTCTATACATAATTTACCGTAAAATGCGTACGTTTTATGCTATGAGCAAATAAAATATTTTTTTCATCATAACTTTTTTCCCTGCAATTCCTCGGTGATTTACTACATAAATGGAAAGTTAAAGACCTTTATGAAGAATAATTTAGGCAAGTTTCATCAAAATCGTTAGAGCCGTTTGCAAGAAAATTGTAAAAAAGTGTAAAATCGATTATATAAAGTGGCACTTCAGGTTAGTCGATTTTGACTAAAATGTTGCTGTAACATCACAGGCATGTGCCAACCTTAAATACGTAATTTCGGTATCGTAAGACTTTTTGTTTTTGAGGTAGACTGTTCACATACAGACACACAGACCATTTTGGTCATTTGGACTCAGGGGACCTTAAAACGTGTATTTCCATCGAAAACTCGAAATCAAAAATTTTCACGATCGCAATACTTCCCCTTACTATATACTTCGTATATAGGTAAGGGAAAGTAAAAATATAAAAGACTTAAATATTTAAATTCCCTTAAGAAGTACCCCTTTAATGTTCTTATACTATTGGGCCAGTTAATCTGGGACTCTGGTTGTAAGTAAGTGTTGGTAAGTTGGAAATGGTTTTAATCTGTTCATTAGAAGTCAGATAACAGTAGCCTAAGTTTGCCCCGCTCTAAGTAGTAGGGGAACACTAAAATTTTCAGACTTTTTTCTTTGTTTGGCCTATAGCAATTAAATGGCGCACCATAGCGAAAAATTTATTCTATTATAAATTAAAGCGCATTAAATTCTGCGTGAAATGAATACCTCAAACGTTGAATTCGGTTTGACAGAAGAATCAAAATTGAAAATCGAAAAGCATCTGGTTCCCAGTTGAGAGCAGAAAGGGATCTCGGAGGAAAGTTTTGGAGAAGTTCTGAAAATTTGTTCATTTATGTTTTTTAAGCTACTGATTACAAATTTTAACTTTGTTATCTTGAATTTTTCCTGGAAGTACAAAAAAAAGCAAAACATATGTTTGTTTCATTTGCTTATACTTTGAAAACTATATTTTATTAGAATAAATTCAAATATTTATTTTATACTAAATAAATAAGAGTAAAATACCTACAATTTTGATTCTAATGATTTTTTAGTTTGGCAGTTCTGTTTTTTAAGTGAGCGCAATTCGGAATTACGAGGTGTAAGGTCAATTTTTTTTTACATATTTCTAGGAAACATTAAAGATAACAAAGTTCAAATTCGTAATCAGTATCCTAAAAAACATAAATGAGCAAATTTCCAGAACTCCAACCTTTCCACTGAAAACCCTTACTCAAAAGTTATTCTTGACATTTCGCCTCATAATTTGAAATTGTGCTCGCTTAAAAGCAGAACAGCCAAACAAATAAAATCCTCAGAATCAAAATTGTAGGTAATTTACTTTTTTTTAATTTAGTATAAAATAAATCTTTGAATTTATTCGAATAATGCATGTTTTTCAAGGTATAAGCAAAAGAAAACAAAAAAAATTTTTTTTTTTATACTTTCAGGCAAAATTCAAGGTAACAAAGTCGAAACTCGTAATCAGTACTTTAAAAAAAATAAATGGTCAAATTTTCAGAACTTCTCCAAAACTTTCCTCCGAGAACTCTTGCTTAAAGATTAATCTAGGCATTCTGCCTCATAATTTCGACTCGCGTTTGCTTCAAAACGGGACGTCCAAACAAAGAAATCCTTGGAATGGAAAATGTAGATAATTAATTTGGTATAAAATAAATATTAGAATTTCCAGGTATGATAAAAAAAAAAATATATGTTTTTTTTGTTGCTTTTTTTATACTTCTGATAAACATTCGACAAAGTTTAAATTCATAATCAATACTCTACAAAACATAAATGAACAAATTTTCAGAACTTCTCAAAAAAATTCCTCTGAAATCCCTTTCTGGTCTCAGTTGTTTTTCAATTTTAATTCTTCTTTCTAGCCGAATTCAACGTTTGAAATACTCAATTTTACGCAAAATTTAAAGTTCTTTAATTTATAAATAAAGTTTTCGCTTGGGTGCGCCATTTAAATGTTATAGACCAAAAACTGAAAAAAGTCTGAAAAGTTGGGGATTTTCTCCACCCACCACTTAGAGCAGGGCAAACTTAGGTCACTATTACCTGACGTCTAAAACCGTTAACCATTAAACCAACTGACTAAAACCATTTCCAGCTTTCCATCCGCTGTGTCCGAAAGGTCTGGATTAACTGGCATATATATAAAAACCTTTCAATTAATTTAAGTTTGGAAACCTATGGTATGTTACCTCTATTTCCTTTAGAGGTTTTATTGTACTTAAAAGTTTGACTCAAACTACACGTAAAAGTTTCAATTTACAGTTCTCATAGAAAAGGTGTAGATGATAAGTGTTTAGATTGTAAATATCCAAAAATAGATATTGTAGTATATTCTAGGTTTATTATTTAATATCACTGCAAAATATTATATTATTCTTCAATTTATACTAATTTTTCATAACGATGCAAGACATTAATTTCAAAAAAATGATAGTAAAGACACCAATTTAATTTTTTTTTATTTGCCTATTATTTTTCATGCTCAATTTATTTTATTATTTTTACTATTATTATTTTACATAATGAAATTAAAAACTTAATATATGAAATGACAGATACATGTATTGTAGCTTATTAATAAATATTTATGTTTCAATGCTTTATTATATTGTCGTCTTCAGGATCCATCAGCCTACTGGTGTGTGTTTGTATCAAAGTTCAAAAAATGTATGTTTAGATTGTGTGGACGTTTGTATAAAAACTTTGCTAATCCTTTTTTTTTTTTTTTAAATCTTATTTGTATACTGTTCTTTAATTTAAGTTATTAGAAGACAATAAGAAGGCAGAGTTGCGTGAACAAGAACTATTAGCCCGTAAGCGTCAAGAAAACTTGGAATATGGAAGGGCATTAAAATCTATAATGGACCAACAGCAGATGAATAAACTAAGAGAGATGGAAATACAATACCAACAGCACAAATATGAGATGGAATTAATAGCAAAAAGGTTTGTCTCTTAAGGTATTACAAATATTAATATTGTCTTCAAAATAAATTTTTATTGAAAATATGATAATTTTAGGCAAGCTTTTCTTGCTGAAGCAAGGAGGAAACTATTAAAAGAACATGTTGGAAATCTTCTTGGATACTTACCTAAAGGCGTAATAAGCAAAGATGATCTTCCTTACCTCGATCCAGAAGTTCGTAAGTTTTACGAAGGTCAAACTCAAACCAAAACTGATTAAATTTTTTTTTTTTTTGAAATTCGTTGATTTTGTAGGATAATAGTGTATTCAGTAACTTTATCTGTACATATAAATATTTCAGCATTATCAAACTGCTTTACAAATGAAGGAATGGCTGGTTTATTCTATTAAATTATTTAAACTTATATGTAGTTTTTCTTATTATTTCCATTTCTCATTAAAACAATATAAAGAAAGTTATTAACCTTTTTAAAACCCCATAATTCTGAGATTTTAATTACATGGAACAAATTTTGCTATGTAAGATCTCCTGGGTTAATGTTTTATAATTTTCTAGTTATTAAATATTTAACCTTACACTAATTCAGGAAACAAAGTGAAATTCAAAGAACATTATTTTATTAAGGATTTAGTAAATGAAAATTTTTCAACAAATGAAAATTGAATATGAAAGCTTAAAATGTAATGTATATAAACAGAGAGTAAATGTCAATGTAGTTAAAAATTAAAGCTTGATTTTTTACCATTAAACATCTATTTTTCATTTTTTAGTATTAGCTTATTATGTTTATGTATTTCTCCCATCTCTCCCCTTCACTTTCTTTTTACTTTCATTACCACCACCAGAGGTGGCAAGTTAAGGAAGGTATTGTAATTGGGTTAAATTTTGGGTATTAGATTTTCTCTCTGAACAGTACTCTCTGGATAAAAAAAAAAAACATTTTTAGCTATTGGTCTGTGTTTTTGTGCCATGATTATTTCTTAAATGTGTGGACCAATTTTGTTGCTTTTTTTTTGTTTTGCAGGGTTTCAGCCCCAAATAAATCGATGCCTGTGCACCTAAAAGGACACTCTCTTTTCATTAAAGCCTTTATAATTCATATTGTCCATCCTCAAGAAAAAACGGAAAAAAAAGTTATGATGAAAAGTAAATTTTATTTGTACAGAAAGTATACATTTTATGGAAAATTGTTGCCAAACCATCTCAAGAAACTAAAAATTATTTTCATTCTCATTGATCAAAAATGGTTACTTAAAGTACCCAAAACAAATAGAATTTTGAATTTTTATATTTTTTCTTCGGTTTTTTCGGAGGAGGGGCTAGTAGAATTATTTTGTTTTTAAATAAAAACTTTGTTTAGTGTGAAATTTTGTATATATGGATGGATCCATCCAACTGTAAACAATAATCAATGTACCGTTTTTTATTTTTGGGCCCAAAGTGAAAAAAATTCTTTTAGATTGCACCTAGGTCTTTTCTATAGTGACATAATTCACAATCCTTCCAACAAGTAGCACTACTAGCTAGGTCTTGAGGTGCTTTACCATGCTTCTGTTTTTCCTTCCTTTTCCTAGTTAAGTTTGTGTTGTTCTGTAATAATAACACAAATTTTTTTGACCTTATATCTTTCACTTTCTCTTCTGTAGACACTGCAATCACACCCCTACAGTATGGACCAAAAATCAAATGTAATGGGAAAAATTTTTTTTTATGCAGAATATGTTCTATTTGGGACTACAATGCTAATTATAAATTTGAATTGATATTTTATCACACAATATGAGTACATACATTATATTTCAGTATTTTAAATATTTTTGCTCTTTTTGAATATAACATACTCTATTTTCATAGTAACTAATATATAAAAAGAATGTTTAACAGACGGTACTTCTTCAGGGAGCTCTCTTCCTTGACAACCCAACGCACTGCACTGCTTCTCATGTGTGACCTCTGTAAATAAATATTTATTTCCAAAAATGTTCTGACATGATTTTTGTTTTTTTTAAAGTTTGTTCGAATTTTAATAAAATTAAAGTCAATTACTTTTGCATACAAGTTTAATAAGCTTTTTATAATGAAGGAAAGAGTTGTGATTCTAAATTTCAAACATTACATTGATAGCACTTACTCATTGCTACAATTTGATACCAGGATGAAGAGAATTGCCTCCTCCTTTACCGAGTAATTCTAACTTCGCTGATTTTTTTATTTTCCCACTCGAGGATTGGAATGAAAAGAAACAGAGACTGATAATCCTGGATCTTTGCTAGACAAATTAAACATAAACCTCAAGTATTTGGTCAACGTACAATTCCGACTTTTTCCAGCTAGATTTGATTTCTGGCCCATAATAAGGAAAGATTTGCATTTCAAACACAGTCTTTAAGAATATAACAATAGTTTTTGATAACTAAAGAATTAATTAACTTAGTAAAAATTATACATAATAACTAGTGTGCTGATAAAGTAAAAATGGGGTTACTTGGAGCCACTTCCTTCTTCCTTTGTCCCCTTGTCATATTTTTGTTTATACATTCTCAAATTTCACTTTAAAAATAATTTATATCATTACTTCATGTCATAACAAAACATTGAACATAGAATAAAGTTAATTGCAGAGAAGTAAACAGCACCAAAGAAGATTTTTAAGAAAAATGATCATATGATGGATTCAACCCCTGAAAATGAACAAT
This sequence comes from Rhaphigaster nebulosa, assembly GCA_948150685.1. Lineage (NCBI taxonomy): Eukaryota > Metazoa > Arthropoda > Insecta > Hemiptera > Pentatomidae > Rhaphigaster > Rhaphigaster nebulosa. The sequence goes on along the minus strand of OX411310.1, from coordinate 102,769,235 downwards.
GATGCTTTTTCTGAGGATGAAATATATGCTCCAACCAACGAGCCTTCTCCAGATAATTTAAAACCTCCAGCCTCAGATCTACCTGTTCTAAATTATATATCAGAAAAAGATATTAAAAGGTTTCTTAAAGGAAGGGTATTTCGTCATCATGAAATGGGATAGCATGTTATTAACATGTGTGATAATTAGCATCAATGATAACGGTGTCATCGATTGCATGGCACCGACCAAAAAGTCTTGAAAATGGTCTGGGTGAAAAGACATTTTATTTTACAAATAGTGTGATTTAAAAAAGAATAGTCCCCAAAAACTGATAAAGGGGTATTGTTTTCTTTTTTAATGTACAATAAACTTTTCATACATAAGTCTCTATTTTTATTTGATAATACTAGGTGCTGGTTGAGTCCACTAACCTATTTGAATTGTATGTTTCTTGTATCATGGAGTTACTTGAACCCAAATTTCAATAATTTATTACTTATATATAAAAATAAAATTAGGCTTTGAAAAATACCTAACATATAAAAACACCAGGGGAATCTTTAAATTAGTATTACAAATCAGGTTTTCAGCACAAATATGTTTTTAAGGCTATAATTTAGTAAGAAATGTACAAAAATGTTCACTTTCTGGATCCAAGTAACCCCAATATACTTTATGCTTATTAATTGAATGTTTGAAATTAATTGTGAAAAAATGTTTTTATATATCTTTATTTATAAAACAATATGATTCAACCACTGATATCAATATGTTTATATTGATATTATACTATGTGTACATTATAGATCCTCTCATTTCATTCTGTTTGGCAACCATTAATTTCAAAATGTATATATTTCACTCGAATTTTTCATTTGGAAGTTTAAAAACTCTATCATAGAGCTCATCAGTAATTTCAACAAGCCTCATGGTGCTGGTGTTCCCTCTACCTTTCTTCCATCCAGTCATAACTACTACCATGTCTCCTTTATGTATGTACTCCATCACTAATCCTGCTCTTAAACCAGTTTTAATTTTTAATTCAGTATCTATTGACCAATCAATATCTTTCTTTCCTAGAAATGATAATATCTTATATTATTTCAAGAAGATATTTATTTATCAGATTTTACAATTATTTATTATAAATTTTGATGAACGTGTTAAAGATGGGAAACATCATTGGGCGGGACATGTGATCAGAATGTCTATCACAGAGATGTTCACTAAGTTTTCAAGGGAAAATCTGTGTATTAGAAGGCTTGTTCAAATCCAGATCGCAGAATGGAGATGCTAAGATACTGGTACTGGTACTAGTGTTGATGGGGGGAAATAGTCCGGCAAGTGAGCCCTGTTGTTCTTTTTGCCAACCCCTGACGGCTATTAGGTAGGCCGCTCCGTGCTAACCAGATTGGGTACTAACTAGCCCCGGGTCTAGGGGCGCACGCTAAAAAAAGAATTGTTTAAATAACAAAGAAAATGTCCATGATGAGCTAAGAAAAGTCATTTGATTTTCTTTTATATAGTTTATTGGAATACGTAATTATTGTATGAAGTTGTGCGTGGTTTTGCAATAAGTTAGAGTTTACGTAAACATGAAGATAGCCAGCGGGGTAGAACTATGCCTCGACATAGACCTATCGTAGGCCGCTGCTCGGTGGAGTCCTACGCTAGACTGTCTGTGTGTGTCTATACTGGTGGTGCGGTGTTTAATACTAATCTGATTATTTGGAATAGTTTCTTTCAGTATGCAAAAACAGCTGTTGCAATCAATGGAAAATATCTCACAGTTAGTGGGTTAGTGGGTGGGTGGAGAGGAGGATGAACAAAGGAAAAAGAGGAATACTCTAAATGGACCTGTTCCATCCAAAACACTATTACATCACTGCATGTATTTTGTGTTGATAGCTATCGAAGAGATTAAAATTATTTCCAATAGCTTCTTGGCTATTTAAGTTACTTAATACTCCTACAAAAATTAACCGGACGATGGTTTAATATAAACAAAATTTTTAAATCGATCTGTCTTTTTACAAATTCACATATAATTTTTTAATGAGGTAGCTTTTTATCTTGAAATAGGAGGCTGCGTAATAATATTACTGAAATTGTAACCGTTCAGTTTTATGGCAAACTTTAATCATTGTTATAGCTAAATTTATATAGTGCTACTTACGAGTATGTCTAACAGGGATAATGCCACGATAGAGAAAACATTTTCGAGCCACAGAGTCGTTGAGGCATATGGCAAATATGTTGCATGGTGGTCGAAATTTGGCGACAACGTAAGCAGAATGTCCAGTTGTCGTCATGACCAATATGGCCGTCGCCAGTGTCTGATTTGCTGCTGCAACCGCTGCGATTGCTACAGCAGTGGTCATGTCCGTTGGCACTGGCGTCTGCAATATTTTAAATGAAATTGAAACAAATTACTTCCATAAATGTTATGAATGTGTGTTTATTGATACTGAGAAGTTTGTAGACTTCAAAACGATGGACGGTAATGTAGAGTTCCGAGAATAATCTTGGGATAACTTGTGAATTTGGTGCCAAATCTAAAAAAGAAATTGGTCCTGTAGTCGCGAAGAAAAGTCACGGACGGTGGATTGTTTTTCATTTTTGGATTCTACCTAAATTGAAATGTAAAATCTCAAATTTTGAGGGAGGGTTACAATTTTTTTCTTAGCCGATTAGAAAGGTTCATTATTAAAAATAATGAACCAAAACACAAATAATAAGGCACCAGCTTAGATTAGGACATTCGCCGCAGTTTTCGAACCAAGCATTTTCTTTCCAAAGTTCATTCTATGCCACTAAAAGAAGGTATTTCAATTAGAGTTTAGGTTTTTCTACATAAAGTGTACCATTGGTGAGATATAGGTTATTGTGGTTTAATATTCTAAATAATGAACCTTTGTAATTGACAAGAAAAAAAATTAACCCTCCTTCCTTAAAATTTGAGCATTTTACGTTTCAAGATATGTAGAATCCAAAAAATGAATATAAATGAGTCCGCGGGTCTTCTTCGAGACTTCTGTGGCGGCTTGTTTTTGATTCGGCACCAAAGTCACAGGTCACCTCAGGACGATCCTCTGAATTCGATATCATCAATCGCTATTTCATTTCAAAATCCGATTAGATGTTTTATACGCCCATATCTCGACTATTAAGAAAAATAAAAAGTTTCGTAAAAAAATAAAAAAATTCAGTTTTGTTTTCATTTTGCTTTAGCTTTGCTATAATGATTCCAAAACACTATATTTTTCCTTTGTCTTCATTTTTGAATTGTTTTTTTATGATTTTAATAATAAACCATTTGTAGAATTTTAAAATAAAATCTAGTCGTGCTGATTTGAAGTGAGAAATATAATTCATTTTATATTGATTAAAAATACTGTTATTTAGGTGCTCGGTCGCAAAACATAGTATCTGCATTTTTTGTGAATTAAAGTTTTTGACAAGAAATGATTCCTTTTGGCTGATTCCATAGGTTGTTGAAAGAATCTAGAAATTTTTTTCTTTAAAGAATAATATAGTTATTAAGTCATGGTAAGTATCTACTGGTTGAAGGTAAGCCATTATAACTAAAAACATTTTAACATTGTAAAAGATTTCATTTTGTCAGTTATTATGTTTTACGACCATTAACGGTCCTACATGTAGGACTACACTAGATATCGGACTACCGTTCGACTGCGAATGGATGTGTAGGACTGCAGAGAGTGTGTAGGATCTTTGTAGGCTTCTCCGATTTCTCCTTCCTTGCACACTACCGCGTTGAGTCGTGAGTAGAATTGTCGTGCTACAAACTCCACTTGTTTACTACTACGTCATTAATTGTTAATAATATTTGTCTACTATTAGTCAACAACTGCCAGGTTGGAGTTTTTCTTCCTAGATTATGTTTTTTTTTTTGGTTAGGATGTTTTGGTTTTTTTTTTATATGCTACTAAATGCTTTCATGATTTTTATCTAATTAGAAACTAATGATAAGAAAAGAATTGGTTTGAAAACAATCTTCAGTTTTTTTGTTTTGTTTTTTATTACTTTATTTTACACGTATTTCCGAATCATGCAGTGTAATAAGCTAATGAAAATATCTTCTCATATCCAAAATCCGTTATATAACGTCACTATGAAGTCCTATTGTTGGGACTGAATTAAAATATTAAATAAATAATTTGATAAAACCTGATTTGACAATTTTGAACTAATATTTTTGTTAATTAAATGTTCATCTCTAATTTATCTAGCTTTAAGTTTGCTTGGAATCATTAATTTGACTCGATCTTTCAACTGTTGTTATATAACTAATCTAAGTTTTATGGAATCATTAATTTGACTCGATCTTTCAACTGTTGTTATATAACTAATCTAAGTTTTATGGAATCAAAGTAATATGAAAATTTATAAACCTTTTAAATAAAAACGTATGGCAAAAATATGAACCTTAAGTACATTTTTTTTTTTTTTTATCATTTATCCATATTTTATACTAGAGGGAAGAATTTGCTATCCATTTGTAAGTAATTTTTATAATCCTTTCTATCAATTTCATTTAGCATTTTCAAATCACTGTAATTTATTAGATTAATAAACATTTTTTTCGTTCAAACTTTCTTTTTCCTTTTCTCCACTAACGTCATAGCAAGACAAAGTGGCGACATTTTCCTATTTTATAAAACATTATAAGAGATGAGTACAGGTTAAAATAGCTGATCGGATCCCACGTAGGACCGTGAGTAGATGAACGCATCCTAGTCCTACTAAGTTGGACAGTAATTCGGTAGCTTTAAGCATTTAAGTTAATATAACTTTTGACCCTTCATCTATAATAACTGTAAACCCGTTACTCCGATCAGTGTTGCAGTATAACAGCCTCAGCTATTGAAGGGGCAAATCAGGCTTTGCACTAAAAACTAGATTTTTTTCAGGATTATATATATACTTTTCATCTACCTTCTAACCTTTTATAATTCAGAATTGAATATAAGCCAAATCTCTGAGATTAATATGTTTGGAGAAAAGATCGAACATTTCGGAACGAAATTTGTAAGTACGTGGTCATCCAAAACAACTTCTCGAGGAGAACATTCTGTCGACGAATATTAAATTATTGAGGAGTCCCGGAGGCTAAAGCCAGGAAGTTTTTTGTGAATTAGTCATCTATGCGGCTGACTATTCAGGAAATGAAGAAAATAATACATCGTTCAGAAATAGAAGGCAAGATAATCGTTTCTAGAAGTTATGCTCGGGCTAGTAATTGAAACGAAATTGAAACAATAATTCCTAGTCAAACAAAATTATATTATTTTTTATTAAAAATATTATATATATAATATAATATATACGGAATAGAGTATGACAGGTAAGACTTACCATTCTGGTGACTTCTTGGAAAACCTTCGTATGCTGTACGGCCTCCTCAGAGGCTTTGCATATATCTGACATAATTTTGACGCACTGTACGGGATAATCCCCTTTAGCTGTTTCTCCAGAGAGCATAACGCAGTCAGCCCCGTCCATGATGGCATTGGCCACGTCCGAGCTCTCAGCTCTTGTTGGTCGCGGTTTTTTGATCATTGAATCAAGCATTTGGGTAGCACAGATTACTGGCTTCCCCGCCTAAAAATAACACGAGAATATTAATAAAATATAATAAAAAATATTACTTTAATATTTTATTTTGATTAAATTGAAATTAAATAGTCTTTACTGATACAATATAAGGTTAGTATATAAAAACAGTTATTAATAATATAAATGTATATGAAAAGAGATTAATGGTTCCTTTTTTTTCTTTCCTTTTCTTGCCCCTCCCTTGAGGGAGTACTAGTCAATACTTCACTTGGTGACCAGCCTTCTTGGTAAGCGGGGTTTGTGAATTCAGACCACTTTCTTTTCCAAATATTCCCGTCCATAGCAGTTGTCCACCAGACAGGTCCTACCACGAACTTGAATGCATCTCTGACTTTTTTTGTCGGCCTTTTTTCCTTTTAGGTGGTATGGCATCCGCTCCGTGGCTACTTTAGACCCCCAATTGTCTTTGCACCGCAGTAGGTGTCCAACTCATTTCCATTTAGCTTTCCTTGTCTGCAGTCCTTGTATCTTGTCCTTTCTCTTTACATTCATCGTACTTCTTTTGATACCATTCTGCTATACCTGGGATTTGGGTAATTAACAAGTTTGGTATCCATAGGGAACTACTGGAAGGATGTAGCTGCCAAATGCCTATCTTTTTTGGTCAATTCTTATGTCTTCCTTCATCATGTACTGAAATGAACAAAACGTGTTCCAACCGAATACAGTTCTCCTCTGGATTTCCTTCGTTGCTCTATCTGAAAAGTACAGAAACTAACTTAAATATACATATTTTAAAGTGCAATTGTTTATTTTTATTTCTACTTTTTCTTTATTCGCCGTTAATTGTGTTTTATTGTAATTTGGATAAAGACCAATTTCCTCACAAAGCCTTAAGAGTTGCCTGAGCATTTCCCGTAGTTGCTAGTTGAGCACGATGTCATTGTGGCGACTGGGCAGTGATAGTGATATCAGTGCCAGGGAGATTATGGTTGTAAAATGGGTTTGCCAATGTATATAAAATTAATTATTTCATTTTTTCGTTTTTCCGCTAAACATTTTCAATTAACTGATTTTCTTATTGCAAATTTCAATAGTCAAATTTTCTTGCGTGTTCATTGGCAAGCCTATTAATTACCTCCCTGAAAAAGTTGTTCTGTTGAGAGCTCTCTCATGTGTGTGTATTATCGTCCGCTATTATTTTATTCTGCTATAGTACGCTTCTTATGTACCAATTATTTTGGAAAATAAAAGCACCGCTTTGAATTGTTATCAATTATTTAGTGTACATCGTACCCCGAACACCAATTACACTAAAGTGGTGACCCCGACGTGATCGGTGAGTACAATTGTTATAATTTTTTTTTGTACGCTAAGGACTATAAGTGAAGATGCCCCTTAGCAATAAATTCGATTTATTGACACTCGATGGAGCCGATGAGGGCAAAGAGACGGGGTTTGCTCCCCAGGTGATCGAAGCTGCTTCGGCGGCCACAGTTGCGGCCCGAATGCCCACATTTCGTAAGAGTGACCCGGAGATGTTTTTCTTACAGTGCGAAATGGTTTTCGACCTGTACCGGGTCACTAATTCGCTTACTAGATTTAGATACGTGGCCACGCAATTGGACAGAGAGCCGCTCAGAGATGTCATAGACCTCATCAGGCAACCTCCATTGGAGAACCCCTACGAATTACTCAAGGCCAGGCTGATGGGGAGTTTCGGTGATTCCGAACATACTCGAATCAAGAAACTCCTCGAAGACCAACGTCTCGGGGACCGCCGCCCATCGCACTTTTTGAGGGAACTGCAGTCTTTGGGAGGAACCACACTGCCTAGCGACCTATTAAAGTCAATCTGGCTACGGGGACTGCCAGATGGGATGCAGGCAGCGCTAGCAGCTGCGGAGCCGGCCGACATGGTCAAACTCAGCACCATTGCTGACCGCATCGCCGAGATCCAGGGGTACCGAACCGGCGAAGTAGCTGCCATGCGGCCCTCCATCTCCAACGACAGAGAAGACAGGCTTCTAGCGGCCCTGGAGAGATTGACCGATCGCGTTGCAGCTCTAGAAACCCGAGGAAGGTATGAGGGGAGGAACCGGCCACGAAGCCGTAGCAGAAGTAAGGGTCGCCGCCTGTGTTATTACCACAACAGGTTTGGGAGTAAAGCGACAAACTGCCGCCAGCCGTGCGATTGGAGGCCCTCACCCGTCCCGAAGCCATCGGGAAACTAGTCGCAGCGACGGACAAGGCGGACTCTGTCGCTCAGGTAATTAACCGCCGACTCTTCGTCACGGACAAGAAGTCCGGGCACAGATACTTGGTGGATACAGGAGCCACCCTATCTGTGTTCCCGGTGAAGACGCCGACGAGAAGAATGAGCGAGGAGTTCACGCTGTATGCAGCGAACGGCACCCCTATTCCGACCTACGGTAGCACACTGCTGAACGTGGACTTGGGGCTGCGGAGGAGCCTTCCCTGGCGTTTCGTCGTGGCAAAGGTGAGCTACCCCATTATCGGCGCGGATCTGCTATATCGCCATAACATATTAGTAGATCTCGCCGGTTGCCAGTTGGTAGATGGCATCACTGGGCTAACGACGCGCGGCAGGCTGGCGACAGTACCAGTTCCCACTGTGTACTCCGTCCCAGCAGGAGAATGGTACACAGAGATCCTGCGCAAGTACCCCAGCGTCACGAACCCGACCACGTTCACGAAGCAGCCCAAGCACGACGTGCGGCACTACATAGAGACACGGGGAGCTCCAGTCGCAGCGAGAGCTCGGCGCCTTCCACCGGAAAGGTACATCGCCGCCAAGAGGGAATTTGCCCAGATGATGGAGGAAGGGATTTGCAGGCCTTCAAACAGCCCTTGGGCTAGCCCTCTCCACATCGTGCAGAAGAAGGACGGTGGAATCAGACCTTGCGGAGATTATCGTCAGCTAAACGCCAAGACAATTCCCGACAGGTATGCAGTTCCGAACTTGGCGGATTTTAACATCAATATGCACGGTAAGAAGATCTTCAGCAAGCTGGACCTCAACCGTGCATATTATCAAATTCCGGTGGCAGAGGAGGACATACCGAAGACAGCAGTCATAACTCCCTTTGGTCTATTCGAATTTCTCCGGATGTGTTTTGGTCTCAGGAACGCCTCTCAGACCTTTCAGCGTTTTCTCGATAGGGTTCTTCAAGGTCTGGAGTTTGCGTGGTGGTACCTGGACGACATCGTCATATGCTCCAGAGACGAAGAGGAACACCGAGCACATCTGGAAGAAGTACTGCGACGGCTGGATGACCAAGGGCTGACCATAAACTTGGCCAAATGTGTCTTCGGGCGTCCGGACGTCGAGTTTCTCGGATACCACGTGAATTCGGAGGGCGTCACCGCACTGCCTGCTAAAGTCGAGGCCATCTCCACCTACCCACGACCTGGCACTGTCAAGGATCTCCGACGCTTTCTGGGTATGTTTAACTTCTACCGACGTTGCATACCCAGAGCGGTAGAGCTGCAAGGTCCGCTTAACAAGTACTTGGCTGGAGCGAAGAAGAATGATAGGTCGCCAATTACTTGGAGTGAAGATTCAAACCAGGCGTTCGAGCGCTGCAAGGCCGCCATTAAAGCAGCGGTGGTGATTGGACACCCCAAGCACGATGCAGATCTCGTGCTGGTCTGTGATGCGTCCAACACTGCAATGGGTGCTGTCTTGCAGCAGAAGGAGGGCGACGCCTGGCGGCCTCTAGGATTCTTCTCTAAGTCCCTCGCTCCAGCCCAGCAGAAATACTCCACATACGATCGGGAGCTGCTGGCGATCCATCGGGCCATCAAGCACTTTCGAGGCCAACTGGAGGGGAGACAATTCGTCATCTGGACAGACCACAAAGCTCTGGAGTTTGCATTTTCGCAGAAGCCGGACACAGCGACGCCCTTGCGGATTCGGTTGGTTTACTTCATTAGCCAGTTCACAACCGATATCCGCCATGTAGCCGGGAATGACAAAACGGTCGCCGACGCGCTGTCGAGAGTGGAGGATATTGACTGCACGGAAGACTTTGCTCGTCTAGCTGAGGAGCAAGCGAATGATTCGTCGATCCAGGAAATGCAGAAGAATCCTCGTTGGATGACACCTCCTGGAAGCTCAACAGCGGTCCTCTGCGAGACCTCCACTTCTCATGCGCGACCTTACGTTCCTGAATCCATGCGTCAGAACATCTTCAAGCGGCTGCATGGGCTCAGTCACCCCGGCATACGAACCTCCAGACGCTTAGTTGCCCAGAGATTTTTTTGGCCGAGCATGAATGCCGACATCTCGAGGTGGGCTCGCTGTTGCATACCCTGCCAGCGCTCCAAAGTGGTTCGGCATACGGTCACCCCTCCGGGTAATTTCGAGCCGAGCGGGCGGTTCGAGCACATCCATGTGGATATTATCGGACCTTTGCCGCCCTCTAATGGACAGCGATACTGCCTCACGATGATCGACAGACGTACCCGTTGGCCCGAAGCGTGCCCATTGGAGGAAATCACCAGTGTTGCGGTAGTCGAAGCAATATTGGGCACGTGGATCTCTCGATATGGTACGCCTGCAAGGATTACCACCGACCAGGGACGCCAGTTCGAGTCAGACCTTTTCACTAGTCTCACTAGTGTCCTTGGTATCCAGCGTTGTCGCACGACGGCGTACCATCCGCAGTCCAATGGGTGCATCGAGCGGTGGCATAGGTCCCTTAAGGCATCCCTCATGGCAGCACTCAACAATGATGGCTGGACGACTGTGCTGCCAACAGTTCTCTTGGGTCTCAGGTCGGCCGTTAGAGAGGAAATCGGGGCCAGCGCTGCTGAAATGACCTTCGGGCAGCCTCTACGTCTCCCTGGCGAGTTCTTCGAGCCTTCCAGACGTCCTGAAGACACCGAGTCGACGTTGAAGTCTCTTCGCCAGGCCATGAAGGACCTTCGCCCAGCTCCTCACCGCAGCAGCACAGCCAAGACGTTCGTCCACCGAGACTTAGGGCACTGCAGTCATGTGTTTCTGAGGGATGACCACGTCCGTAAGTCACTGACTCCTCCCTACTCTGGCCCTTTTAAAGTCATCTCGAGGGAAGAGAAGACCTTCACTGTCCAGCTGCCTTCCATTCGGAAGGTCATATCCATGGATCGACTGAAGCCGGCCCATCTCCTGGACGACAACGGAGAAAGCACCGCCACCAGAGATCGACCCACTCCTACACCTGCCGCAGGACCTTCAGGCGACCATCCGAATGACCTCGACGCAGACCCTCCTATGTTGCAACGTGGTTACCGCACTCGCTCTGGTAGAGAGGTGAAGCCTAAGGTGCGGTTCTGGGCCGATGTCATTGGGGGGAGTGATGTGGCGACTGGGCAGTGATAGTGATATAAGTGCCAGGGAAGTTATGGTTGTAAAATGGGTTTGCCAATGTATATAAAATTAATTATTTCATTTTTTCGTTTTTCCGCTAAACATTTTCAATTAACTAATTTTCTTATTGCAAATTTCAATAGTCAAATTTTCTTGCGTGTTCATTGGCAAGCCTATTAATTACCTCCCTGAAAAAGTTGTTCTGTTGAGAGCTCTCTCATGTGTGTGTATTATCGTCCGCTATTATTTTATTCTGCTATAGTACGCTTCTTATGTACCAATTATTTTGGAAAATAAAAGCACCGCTTTGAATTGTTATCAATTATTTAGTGTACATCGTACCCCGAACACCAATTACACTAAATCATCATCAAAAAGTAAGTTGCTTTATTTTTCTATTTATTTTGTACCTACATTTTCTTTCCGAAATTCCAGCTCCTAACGGGGATAGACAAAAGAGGGGAAGACGAATCATCCTGACGTACGTCTTTCCAAATTCGATAGCTTATTCCTTTCTTTTCTGTCTCGAGTTTGCTGGCATTTCTTTATAAATCTCAGTAATTATTGTTATATATTTCCCCTCTATTCCTATTGGTCTTAATGCTTTAATTATCCTTGCATGTGGGGTGCTATTTAAGCCTTTTTGAAATATATGGAGAAGCATAGGTACAGAGAGAAGTTATTTTCTTTGGCTTTCTCAATCATCTGATTTGCAGTCTGAATGTGATCCATTAATGAAAAACCTTTCCTAAATCCTATTTGTTCGTCCGCTATGCAATCCACAATTCTTTTAGTGAGCCGTTGTTTGATAATATTAGTAAAAAGTTTTGTCTTGATTGAATAAGAGAGACCGGTAGTTCTCCATATCTTTCTTGTTTCCTTTTCTGTGGAGTAAAACCTTTACAGTTTTCCATTGTTCTGGAATTTCTTCCTTATCAAGAACTAAAGCTCTCATAACAATTATTCAATTATTTTTTTCTTTTAAGGCTGGAAATTAAGATATCTAATTCTTGGTAGAATTTATTCTTTGCTTCTTTAGAGTTCAACATTGCAGGAGCATGCAATTGAACAATAGTTTTAATTTTTTACTAGGAGTAATCCTTAAAAGAACTGAAAAGGACCCTAGATGCCTGCCCATCTTATGACATGAAAGTTGTATTGGATGAATTTAATGCACAGATGGGCAAAGAGAAAGTGTTTCTACATGCAATAGGTAGGACCAAAGACAACGCAGAGCGTTTGATAAGTTTTGCTGCGGCAAATGCTCTTGTTGTAATGAGCAGAATTTTCTCCCATAAACAGGCACACAAAGAAACTTGGGCTTCACCAAATGGGGCTACGACTCACATTCTTGCCTCCAGATATACATCAGGCACTGAAAAGAAATTATGACCAGGGACACAGAATGATAAAAGATAAATAATAGAGTGGAGATAAAAGGTATGTTCCGAAACTGCATTGAGATAGGGGTAGAATATACCCCAGTAAGTGAAGATGGTAGGTATTGAGCATCCTGAGGGAAGAATGGGCCATACTTAAACAAGCGATAGAGGAAGCCACAGACCAATGTTGCAAGAAAGACAAGAGAATTACTCCCGCATCCTGGTATGATCAAGAATGTGAAGAAGCAGTAAAAATAAGGAATGTTAAGAGAGAAAAATACCTGAAGAGAGATACTCGTCAGAATCAAGAGGCAAGGACCCATGCTAAGAGAGTGTTGAGGCAAAAACAGAGAAGGACCTAAAAAATGAAACAAGAAAGTGTTTCAGGACGTAAAGTAGGACCACCAAAGTAGGTTATTGTAATGAGTCAGGTACGCTGAAAGGTAAAAATGCTAATCTACTTGTGGATAACAAGGTGCAAAAAGAAGGTAGGGAAAGAGAAACCCACAGAAGTATGTAAACAACAGAGGATGGTGTCATGCCACCTGATTCTGACGACATCGAATATATTCTGGGAAAATTAAGGAATAATAAGTCTCCGGGATCAGATAGGATTCCTGGTGATTCATTAGCCCCACTCCTGTTTAATATTGTCCTAGAGACCATCGTGAGAAGGGTAGGATTAAATAACGGCAGAACAATATTTCTCAGAATGGCTCAACTACTAGCATATGCTAACGATGTGATCATTGCAGAGCGATCACTTCAAGCAACAAATGAAGCACAGAAAATGTAACTCTTATGTCTATGAAGGCAAAACCAAAATCCTAGTGTTAAGGAAGAAGAAGCTCGTCCATCCACCTCAGCACTGTGCCGTAGGAAACCAAACATTCCCAGTAGTCTCGAGCTTTACTTACCTTGGGTCAATAATAAATGATGCCTATGGCGAAGATGAGGAGACAGCGACTAGAATAATGGCTGCCAATTTAGCTTATTATTCTCTAGCGAGATTTCTGAAAAGTAGATTGTTGAGTCGTGCAACCAAGTTTAGACTATACAAGACTCTTATTCGGTCAGTTGCTATATATGCGTGCGAGACATGGACGCTCACGAAGGAATCTGCAGAACGAATAGATCGTTTTGAAAGGATAATTCGTAGACAAATAGTAGAACCTAAACTCAAGGAAGGATCTCCCCGCTACATGTCGGGTCAATAATGAATGAATGAATCCGTAAAATTACCACAGCCATTTTCTAATTTATTTCCTTGAAATCTTTCAACATATTTTTTAACTTTTTATCACAAGAAAACCAGCAATATGAATTCCATTTCGAGATGCTTTATGCATAATAAAATCTCCTGATTTTTGTTCTAAAATTAAATAATGTTTTCTTCTCACTTTTGTCAAAACAATAAATGCCGCTTGATCGCTTCGAGTGCATGAGAGATTTCCTTCCACCTATCTTCACTTAACAACGTCCTAACATTTAATGTACAAACCTTGAGAGTACGTTTGATAATGCCATGAAAGGTTGGATCCTCTAATTGTTAAAAGTGCACTTGGGACTTGACTTATATTTGTTTCTTGATTCGATTGGATACTATTATTAGTTTTTGGTTTCCATTCGGCTGTTTTATCTAACTTAAATTAGTATCTTTCCAGGCTGTGAATCCTATTTCGGAATCCTATCATTGGAAGGGTTAGGAGAAGGGGGAGGGTGTGAATCTCTCCAATAATTTGAAAACCGAAAAATTTAGAAAATTGGTAATTTGAGAACATTTCAAATGACGAAATTGTGATAAAACATCACAATAGATACAATAGCACTCAAAGTTACTAAAATTTAAAACCGATACCAATACTTTTTGAAGCGAAAATTGGGATTTAATCGATGCATGTAGTATTTGAATAGAAAATATATAAGTAAGGGAAAGTAAAAATATTATTTTCAAGTGTCAAGATCCGCATCGTGTGTCAAGGCCAGTGAAAAGTTGAAATCCAAAAGAGTTAGAGAAAATTACAATAGTCCATAATATAGTTAGAAAATCTGGTCAATATTGTTGGAAAATTTTAGATTTTGCCTCTTTCCCAATTTTTATAGGAACGTCCCTAAGGGTGTCGACCTCTTTGATTAAATTAATAATAAATAATCATAATCATGTTACGAATAATTATTATCCTAAAACTATGTAACTTATAGAACTGCCCAAGAATTGATTTAGAGAAATTGACAATATACGCAATATGAATATCACTAATGACTTACCAGATTACAAGTCGCAATCATCCGTTTTTGAGCAAGAAAAACTCTCTCTGAAGCAATTTCTATTCCTAAATCTCCTCTTGCCACCATTATTCCGTCACTGACTTCAGTTATCTCATCAACATTATCTATGCCTTCATGATTTTCTATTTTTGAAACGATTCGAATTCTTTCCCAATCTTCTAGTTTCCCTTCTGAATCACAAAATAATTATTTAAAACAATGGATTTTTATTTTCGAGCTACTCACCAAATGTAATAATGTATTATGCGTAAACTAAAGTGCATTTATAATGTATAAGTATACTATGTGCGGATCATTGAAGAAAAGCATATGAGTTATCTAAAAATTTCGGTGGAATTTGGGCATAAACATTTTGTAATTTTTTTTGTTGAGAAGTTGCTTGTTTTTTTAGTTCTTAGCAATATTTGTGGCTGTATTAGTAAGTCACTAAAGTGAGGATACATTTTCACCAACCAAACCATAAGTATGCCATTTTGAAAGAAAAAAAAATCTAGGGAGTTTTTTTCATTTTAAAGTCTACGACAGTTTATATCTGACGTACAGAATTAATTCTTTATAGCTTGTTAGGTTTTTACTTAAAGTTTAAACTGATTTTAAATATTCCGATTATTGTTTTAATTTACATTTGTATTATTTTTATTATAGTAAAGAATATAATAAAAATATATTTAGACCAAACCAATTAGTTCTCGTATTGCTAATACATCTTCTTTACGCCTGATGAATGAAGCAAATATGATGTCTATATCTTGCTCCATACCAAATTTAATGTCCTCTTTGTCTTTTTCTGAAACTGAGGGTAAGCCTAGTTTTGCACCAGGCACGTTCACGCCTTTTTTGCTCCCTAATAATCCACCATTTTCAACAAAGCATTTAATTGAATTTTTATCTGAAATTAAATTATCACATTTCAAGTCTACAACTATAGCGACATAATAATTGTTATTTATTGTATTATTCACTAGTAATTATCGCAACGTGATGCATTTTAAAAATTCAAGAGTTCAAAAATTCATCACGAAATTTTATTAATACATTAATGTTTTCATGTATTCTCTTTCTTACATCATCTCTAATATAAATAAAATGAATAAGGAAATCAACGAGAGAGCACCTGAGAATCCCTAAGTAAAACCTTTACTAACATAACCGGGATCAAGACTATAAATCCCTCCACTCCTCTCCTCCTCCCAGTCCCATAGTGGGAGCAGAGCCTCGAAAAAGTTAAAAATCAATTTAAGATTATCATAACTCATGTTTTAGCCGCTAGGATCGCATAATTCTGCAGCAATAGTAACTTTGTCCGAAACTGCCAAGAAAAGTTAAAAATAATAGACCAATGAATCCACAAAATAAATTTAATTGTTTTATCCATTTCTGTGATAAAAAAGTCATTTGAGTGCCATCAGAACTGGAGTCAGAAATTAAAAAAGTTATTCCAAGTAAAATTCTGTACGCTCCAATAATGCATATTTGAAAAAAGTAATTACCGTTCAAAATTCTTTTTTTATCTTTGAAAATGATGATAAATATTCATCAAGGACCTAGAGAGAGGACTACTACAAAAATTGAACCCAGAGTTATCGGTCGAACACGAATCTACTGTTCTCTGAGTATTAAAAATCAGTTGAATTGGGAATGATCTGATTCTCCTTAATGGGAAATTCTTGCTGGATTCGACTCCGTTGGCAATCTGTTGGATTTCAGAAGAGTTCCATGGATCGAGAAAGAAAGACTTCAGAAGATTTCGGCTTAACAATGGAAAATGTTCTCAATTTCAACAAACGAAGATATAATCCACACAACCTACTTGTATCATTCTTCTGATTTCAATGATAAATAGCCTTCGCTGACCTGGAGGAAGAAGCAAAACTTCTCTTTAGTCTGCAGGATACAACAACAGAACAAGACGAAAAAGTTATGAAACTTGTAAATTACGGATAGGATTTTGAGGGAAATGAACCTGAGCAAGAAATGGTTGATGATCATGTTTCTCCGAATGAGGAGATAGAGATAAATTAGAGGAACAATTATTTATTTGTTATTTTACCATTATAATAAATACATAATTACTTTCAGAGCTTTTTTACGAGAGATAATTTATTAAATAATGTATTTTTTATATCATTTTTCTTCAAACATTGATTTTTTGATTCTTAATTACTTATTTAGCCATCAAAAAAATAAAAATGACAAATAAAAAAATTAACTATTAGTTTACTGAAAAGAATTATCTTTAATATAAAATGATATTTTATTGGTTTTCGGGGACTGCTGAATCCAAAAAAAACATTAATTATTCGATCTGAAAAAAGGAAGTATCTTACAAAACTGGCTGGAACGGTACTGGTTACTTAACCCTATTTGTTTTAAGGCCTATTTTAATCTGGACGTTTGCCTTAACAATCGAATCGAATCTCTTGGGGTGACAAGGAAATTTAGCATGTTTCAATCATGCAGCTGAAAATCTTAAGTATTAAATTTTTAAGCGCGCTTTGGCGGTTTTTCCCCACTGTGCACCCTCAAAGAAAGGCAAAATTTGGGGATTTATTTTAAGAAAACGTTTAATTATATATCCATACAATGTACATCCTGAGTATTTAATTTGCACTTGTCTTTCAATTCCAAGCGGTCGGGTTTCAAAATGGCGGCCAAAAAAAGTAGGCATTTTAGGACTTATTTTGGTCTTTCACCCATAATTCCTATACAATGCATTCTACCAAAAATGTAATAGTAATTAAAGAGCATCCAATTCTGCCTCTAATGAGTACCACAATAAAATAATTGGGTTAAGTAGTGTGGTCGAAAACCACGGCCCAAAAACAACAATTTTGCCAAAACAGAGGCACATTACTATATACGAGTCGGCAGCTGGGAAATGTGCACTCTAAGAGAAAATCTAATATTGTAAAGTTGTAGAGCATCAAATTCTGTATCCATTGAGCATAAAGAGCTTTAAATAACGTAAAGTACACCTCTCGAAATTAGCAATCTCCCGACCTCTGGTAATGGTCATTTCAGGCCAGTAGAGATATCATTTTTCTTTATAAAAATATCTGATGTTGACACCCATGACTTCCTTGTACACCTATTAAACTATTAATCGTTGGCTCAAAAAGTAACCCTGAATTTGGCTACTAATTTCCGAAGATAGCAGTATCTCAAGAACGACACTCCATCTGTCGCGACGTCCATCTATTGACACACACAAGCTCTTGTTTCTGTAGGTCTTATTTCGTTATTATATGTCGTTTTCTTTTAGTTGATAAAAAATTCCCAAGTGAATTCTTCGTGTTCCTTGACATTAGAACTGTCTATGTCACTAGGAAATAGACATAAAGCATTGGAAATAGACGGTTTCCATATTTTAAGCGGAAGAAAATTATTTTACACTCAATTTTAACACTTAAAACAAGTATCTAATAAAATTGTTTAATTAGAATGGAAAAAAAATCACGTTTATAACCTTTATTACCGAACCATATGATCTCTGTAATAAATATCGATACAACTTTCCATGTAAATTTCTTATGACCTTCAAGTAAAGTACCCCTTTCGGATCTTCAATTTCAACCAAAATCTAATATATTACTTATAATGATATTAAAGTCAAATTTACCAAATTTGAAATTTTTCCATTATAATTTAATATAATTTTTTATGAAAGTATAATAAGACCTTCAAGTAAAGTACCGCATTTCCAGTTTGCCAATTTTAATTAAAATTTATTATGTTATTTATACTAGTCTTAAATTCCAAATTTTAGAAGTTTAATATTATATTTTAATATAATTTTTGATGAAAATCAATAATGACCTTCAAGGCGTACACCTGTGACAGGTAATCTGACTATCCCTATCGCTACAGGTACTGTCAACTATAACGTCAAGCTTGATAGTGTGACAATACTGCCACGACCGTAAATGGTGTCAGACGGAAACTGGCCTACAGTTTTCACGAGAGCAGTAGCTGCTAAGGATGCAATTGTCGCGGTAACTACCACCTTGTAAACAGACCGTCTGACACCATTTACGGTCGTGGCAGTATTGTCACACTATCAAGCTTGACGTTATAGTTGACAGTACCTGTAGCGATAGGGATAGTCAGATTACCTGTCACAGATGTACGCCTTGACAGTGGACTATTGCACCTTATTTACCGACATTTTAGGAATTTTTAGTTATATGGTACACCTATAATTCTTAAGCAGTGCATTCTATCGAAAAAGTTATAGTATATCAAATTAAAGGACATTACATTCTGCATTTATAAGCACTACAACATAAATTTGGTTTATCGGTGCGGTCGAAAACCACGGTTAGTGGTTTTTTAGTGTGGCAAATAATTACCAAAAACTTTATGAACGTTCACAGTTTTTGTTAATAACACAGCATTATCTCATTAACTCTGGATTCATTAGAATCTAGAGATACTATTATTGAAGAACTTTACAAATTATCAGTCAACTGTGAGTGGGTCCGCGAAAAATATATTTCTAACTTATTATTGCTGAAGTAAATTATAAGATTAGCAGATAGACATCTTTTGACTGGGCAACACTTGAGAGTTAAATTCTTAAACAGTGCATTCTATCGAAAAAGTTATAGTATATCAAATTAAACAACATTACATTCTGCATCTATAAATACTACAACATAAATTTGGTTTAGCGGTGCGGTCGAAAACCACGGTCAAAAACACAATTTTGCCCAAAACAGAGATAGATATATGTGAGTCTGCAGCTTGGAAATGAGTACTCTAAGAGAACAACTTGGAAAGTACAAGTTGTAGAGCATCAAATTCTGCGTCCATTGAGCACAAAGAACTTCAAATTCAGTCAAGTACACCTCTCGAAATTGGCAATCTCCCGACCTGCCATTTTAGTCCACTACAGCCCATTTCAAAATTTTGTATTTAGGATTATTGTAAAATCTAGTTGTGAACCTCCCTTTTTGTTTACTGCACGATTACCGGAAGTGATACTTTACTTGAAGGTCATTATTGATTTTCATCAAAAATTAAATTAAAATATTATGCAAAATTTCTTAAATTAAGTATATAAGACTTAAATATTAATATAAATGGGGTTCTTATAAATAATAGAATAAATTTTAGTTAACACTGGAAGATCTGAAGTGGTACTTTACTTGAAGGTCATAATAAACTTACATCAAAAATAATATTAAAATTAAATACAGAAATCATATGGTTCGGTAATAAAGGTTACAAACGCGATTTTGTTTCCAATCCAATTAAACATTTTCATTACTTGTTTTAAGTGTTGAACTTGATTGTAAAATACTAGTTTTCCTCCCCATTAGTGAGATGAACAAGCCTGCAGCAGAAGAATAAGATATAAGTTAAGTGGGTTCTTCCGCTTAAAATGTTGAAACTGTCGATTTCCAATGTTTTATCTAGTGGCATTGACAATTCTAATGTTGTCACAGAACACTAGAAACAAGAGTATGTTTGCGCTTGTGTGTGTGTGCGTGCGTGTGTGTATCAATAGACGGATGTCGCCGAGTGTCGTTTTTGAGATAAGTTTTGGAGATGTCTGATATAAATATATATATATATATATATATATATATATATATATATATATATATATATATATATATATATATATATATATATATATATCATGTGTATATATATATATCCGCTACATTTCAGCACTTCCAGCGGCTCCCTTTGGGTCAAATTAGCTTAAATTCGGTATTTAGGGCTTTCTTCCAGGCAAAACGATACCATTAAAGAATGGGTAAATTCCAGTCAAAATTTCGGTATGCTTACCTGAAATTTCGTATTTTTTAAAGTTTTGTGCATTTCTACAGCTCATTAGTTAACAATATTAGTTTATTAGGCTGACAATTTTAATAATAATTTTAGTAATATTCCAGCGGCTCCCGTAGGTTCAAATGAGCTTAAATTCGGTATGAAGTGTTTTCTGTATTGAAGGTCAGCGGAGAGGTAGAACAATATTATAAATGTATGGGAAAATTTCGGTATCATGAAATTACGGTATTCAGTATTTAGGGAACTGTCTTTTGTGGGTCTTAACTTTTTCTCACTCCCCCGTTTTTATAATGTTTTTATTTTAGTGAACATGCAACTTTATTGACGGAGTTGTGCTGCTCACGGATTTTTTTTGGTTTAATGATCTTATGTCGTTAAATCCACCGAAGTACTACAAAAAAGTAGTGAAGCTAGAAGAAGATACACTAGAAGAAGAAAAGAAACTTGCAGCAAAAGCTGATTCAAGTTCTAGAATCTTAAATGAAAGCCAAACGTGACATCTTGTGCATATGAGCAGGGCTGGATCAACCACTAGATCCCGGCCTAGAAGCGCACAATGCCAGAGGGTGCACGCTTAAAAAATATTTGTTTAATTAACAAAAAAAATGTTTATGATGAATTATGAAAAAAATCTTATAAAGCCATAAGTTATATTATGTGATAAAATTAAAACTATCACACTAAAATAAAGATTATTTTTTTGAGGAAAAATGCAGGATCGACCATCCCTCCGCCTCCCCAAAGTTATTATGAGGGGGTAGCAAAAACTCTTGGGCCTAGGAGCGCCTAAACTATAAATCCCTGCGTAAGAGCTGGACAACGTTGTCCCTAACATTGACAAAATACTGAACAGGTTTGTGAAGTATTTTATGAAAATAATTAACAAGAAAGGCACTCTTGAAACAGTCGTTGTTATCATGGAGAAAGATTGTGAGAATAAGATAGCACCTCGCCACCACCAACGAGGATTGAGACTCACTCAGAGCTTCAGAGAGGATAAAAGCTTCTGATGTAATTATAATTCTAATCTATCTGCCAACTGAGCGACGTTCAGTAGTTTTCTCCCAAGTGTTGAAAACGTAATATTTTGTAAAAATTTCAATACGTTTTATTTTGTCAAGTTCTTATGGTCGAAGAAGTGACTCAACGTTACAAATGCAGCATTTTCAGCGTATTCTTATGGGGAGAAATTCGGGCAATTAGTTGGCTGGTAAACAACTTCAATGGTTTCATATTATTTTTATGTAATATAAAATGCATTACGTTAATATTATATTTATTATTTTCCAATTTTATTTATTTAGCACCTTACAAAGAAGTAAATTTAATTTAATTATTGTTACCAGTTTCTAATACTCTGAGGTGAATCAGTCCATCGTCAATATATATACTTGATCCCGGCTTAACAATAGATGGCAGTGTAGGGAGATCGATGTACAGATCATTGACAGTGCCTTTGTCATAGTAGCTAATGTCTGTATGCAGTGTCATCGTCCCTCCTTTTTTAACCATTACCTCGTTCTGCGGATCCTAGAATAACATTACATATTTCTTTTGATAAAAATTTTACTTAACGAATGAATAAGAGTGACAAATTTATGCAGAATTGAATATATAACAATAATTCTTTTATTTGAAATCTTATAAGCAACTTCAATTCTTACAAAGGATACAAATAATCCAATAGAAGATAAATATTATATTAAATATAATAAATGGTAATATTTTACTTTATCACTAACGATTTTCTGCATTACAATCTAAAATGATTAAAACTAATCCGTTGTTATTTTATTTTATATTAAAAATAGCGGTAGTAAAGCAAACAAATTATTTCAGGTTTACACTATCTCTACATTTATTTAATTGGAAAAGAGAAATAAAAAAATCTGGTGCGGTCCGCGCATCACACAATTTTCCCTTACCGTCCTATAATAATTATCTTTTTAATACAATTTTAAAGAGTTCACATACACACTGCTTTTGATAAACTCAGCAGCATACACATCTTCTCCCACTTAAGTACAATAAAAAAGTTTTTTAAACAATTTTAGTACAACAATCCTGTACACTGCCTATATATTTTAACTTTGTCAAGTTGCAAATATACTTCAAAAGTTTCTGGATTAATTTCCATGGAAACATTTTCTTTCCATTAAATAATGTGAAAGTAGAAATTATTAAGTTAATTTCCACTTTTGTATTCTTAAATTACTTTATTACAGAGCGTATTGTTTACAACAGATTGGCGGATTGGTGGAAGGAGGTTCGGTCGCATCCGTCTCCTTTCAGATGCTCTTAGTTACCCATCTAGGGTCGTGTGCTCCTCATAAAATACACTGTATCTTTGCTAATATTGGTCCGATTTTGATGATTCTTTTATTATTTTTTTAGATAATTTCATTAACTTTCATACAATACTACAAATAATTTACCGTAGAATGCATACTTTTTAAGCTATACGCAAATAAAGTATTCTTTTCATCATAACTTTTTTTCCTGGAATTCCTCGGTGATTTACTACTTAGATGAAAAGTTAAAGGCCTTTATGAAGAACAATTTAGGCAAGTTTCATCAAAATCGTTAGAGCCGTTTTCGAGAAAATTGTAAAAAAGTGTAAAATCGATTATATAAAGTGCCACTTCCGGTTAGTCTATTTTGACGAAAATGTTGCTGTAACATCACATGCATGTGCCAACCTTATATACGTAATTTCAGTATCGTACGACTTTTCGTTTTTGAGCTAGACTGTTCACATACATACACACACACAGACCATTTTGCGAGACTTGGTCATTTGGACTCAGGGAACTTTAAAACGTGTATTTCCGTCGAAAACTCGAATTCGAAAATGTTCACGATCGCAATACTTCCCCTTACTATATACTTCGTATATAGGTAAGGGAAAGTAAAATCTATTTATTATTAATATATATTAATTGGCTGAGAATATCTAAAAAATAATCTTGTCTACAATTCATTTTTCTTTTACGAATGAGTAATGCAATTTAAACAGTTTCTAATACCAAAAGTATGCCAGTTTATAAAACTATTAAGAAATCTACCATACTTGTTCTCTCACTTATTCCATGCCAAATCAACAAATTGTCTAGAACTTGATGTCTCAGAATTCAATTTTTCCTCATATGTAGTATTATCAGTTAGGATTACAAAAATGAAAAATTACAGATTTTTCCCGTTTTTTGTTTTTATTTATAAGTTTTGAATCATTGAAAAGCTTATAATTTTGTTCTTTGGTCGATTCCAAAGGTCTATTATTGAAAATAATAAACCAAAAGCATTTACAGATAGAGATTTTTTTATTTTTCGTTTTTTTTTTGTTTTTTTTAATATTTTAATTCCTTGTTAAGCTGATTCCAAAACACTTTACATTTCTCCTCTATCTTTATAAATGGCAGAGTTATGAGCATATAAGATCTTTAATCGGCAATAATACAGAATTTTTTTTTTTTTTTAATTATCTTGTTATGCTGATTCCAAAACACCTTACGTTTCCCCTCTATCTTTATAAATGGCCGATTTATGGGCTTATAAGACCTATAATCGGCCGCCAATTTGAAACAAACAGACGGATGGTAATGTCGAGTTCTGAGGATCATCCTGGGGTGACCTGTACATTGGTACCAAATATCAAGAAAATAGGTTCCGCAGTCTCGGAGAAAAGCCGCGGACGGCGGCCAATATTTCAATTGGTTTCAAGATGGGTTTTTGAGAGATCTGTTGTAAAAAACTAAAATCTTGTATTTTTATATCAACCTTTTTTTCAAACTGAAATGGAGATACACTGTATTTATAATATTTAAAAAAATTAAATTTAATTTGCTAAAAATGAATATGCAAACTGTGTTTTTAACTTATTTTACCATACCCGATATTATTTATGAGCCATTAATTGGTAAATGAGCTTCCCCAAATCTTTTTTTTTTTACATGATCCCATTGAGATAGCATCAAACAATTTTCTATGAGCATTCTTATATTAATATATATATATATTTTTTTAAAAACCAAAGAGGTTTTTTAAACTCAAAATAGAAATTTTGAATTAAATACAAAAAGATATATATATATATTTAATGTGCTTGTGTTTAAAGTGTTGCATTTAAAATATATTTTAATTATAAAATATATGTTTAATGCTTATATAAGAATCCACATACCAAATTTTACGATGATATCTCAATGGAACTATAAAAAAAAAAAATTATTGTTGTGTAAGCTCATTCACTAATTAATGGCTCGCAAATAATATTTGGTATAGTACATAACTTGAAAACTGAGTTTGTATAACATGACTATTAGCAAAGAAAATTTATTTTTTTAAATATGACATGCAATTTACCTTCATTTCAGTTTATGCATTTGGGAAAAAAATAATTTTTTTTATAAAAATCCCATCTTGAAATTTTACCCATACATACTTATAACATGATAGGTAACATTTATTTTTCGTCTTTGATTTTTTGAAAAAATAACTTTTTGGAAATTTTTAAGCATTTTAAGACTTTTGGCTAAGTCGAAATACATAATCAAATTAAAGCTCATGTAATTTTGAAAATGATGGCACTATTCTGAGCTTTATAGGGCAAATAGTTTTGGGGTTATTAGCTTTTAAATTATTCAAAACGTCAAAAAACAGTCTATTTTCGTTTTTTTTTTTATTTATAACTTTAAAACTAAAAATGGGACAAATCTGAAATTTTGAATGTTTGACTAACTATATTTATGTATCGAATATAAATACCAAGCTTATGAAAAACCTAGAGTCTAAATTTTTTTTTTTATTGGAATGATTCTTAGGTTAAATTACTTACATTAAAGAAGTAAGAAAAAATTAACTACACATAAATGTATTCGAAAATACCTTTCCTAATTGGCCTGTCCGCACTTCTGGCCCTTTTGTATCTAAAGCTATGGCAATTGGTAAAGGCCTCCCTGCCCGTTTAGAACGGATTTCAACAGCTTTCCTGACATTAGCAATCGATTCCCTGTGATAATCATGCGTTCCATGAGAGAAATTCAAACGGGCCATATCCATACCCGCGTCCATCATTTCCACGAGGGTTTCAACATTTCTTGATGTCGGACCTGAAGTACAAGACTATTGTTATCCCCATGATGAAGTACTAGTAGATTACTATATTTTCTCCAAAACGTTTTTTCCTTCCTTGCCACGCACTTTCAACTATGTCGAATCACTCGTACAAATCAACACATTACAGTCTAGAAATCAATTCTAGCTGGAAAAAAAGTCGGAATTGTAAGTTGACCAAATATCTTACTGTTCTGTTCACTTTGTCTAGCACACCTGCAGTCTTACATGTAGAGATCGGATTTTTGTTTGAAGATAAAAATTCAAATCGTGAAAAATCATGCACTAAGAACCCAAAAAATGTAAAATTGTATTTATATATTTATACACACAATTTGATACATTTTGGGTTTTATAGATAATAAAATATCATGTATATTTCAATTATAAATTAAACAAAAATGATGATTTTTGCATGTTTAAGGTGTTGCATATAACACCCGAGATGTGTAATATATATACATCCTGAGATCTATTCTAAAATACTACTACGTTAAGGATATGTTATCAACGATTTATATCTACTTTTATGATTTTTTTTTTCTTCATCGCTTTTTCGTGTGCTTTTACACTTTTGTAATCACTCATACAAATAATTCCGTTCAAATAAAAATAATTATTCTTACCTACAGTACAAATGATTCCAGCTTTTTTGGTATATTTTACATTAGAATGGACCTCAAGATTAGAAAGGTACTGCATATAGGATGGATAAAGATGTTGTTTTGTGATAACCTTCACTCTCATTTTTTGTAGAAGTGCTTCCTATATAAATTCATAATGCATATATATTAAACTGAAAAAAATATATTGTTTATATATATATATATATATATATATATATATATATATATATATATATATATATATACACAAATATGTAATTATTAAAGTTAGATATATTGGGAATGCCCCCAAATAACGTACGTCAGAAGACAAAATGGACTCAAAACTAGCGATATTTGTAAAATAACTCATGTATGAGGAGTTAATGGTTTCGTAATTTTAGATTTTAGGTTTTAATAAGTTTCGATTTGTAATATCTTAAGTACTTTTAAAAAATATATCGTCGTCACAAGAAAATGTCCTAGCTACTCAAATATTCTATGTGATTTTTAAATTTTGGCCTTTAGTCATATTGAATAATTGTGCAATTTTTTTTCTGAATATTTAATATGATTTTGTGCATTCCTATTAGTCTTATTTCAAATTAATTTAGACAATAAAAAATATAGAAGCAAAAATATAAAAAATCACAGGATATTTGGCACATACGATATTTTTTGGTTACAACGATTATATATTCTTTAAATGTACTTAAGATATTACTAATCGAATCTTATAAAAATCTAGAAAATGTATTAATTCTTTCGTATCATTGAAGAAAATTACGAAACCCTCAACTCCTCAGACATGAGTTATTTTACAAATATCGTGAGTTTTGAGCCCATTTTGTATTCCATTATATTATTTGGGAGTATTCCCAATATATATAACTTACTTTAATAATTACCTATCTGAATCTTAGTATTAATTGCCTGAAATCTTGATAATTAAGCGTAATATAATTTATTTATTTTTTTGACTATCTGATTCTTGGTGCAGGAATGGTAGATAAAAATGTGTCAGGCTCAGCGTTATCCGAAAAATAACAGGTGGGCTTTCATCATTTATAGGATTGTTCTTGGCTTTTATTTAGGTTGAGAAACAAACTGTTGCATCCCTAGCTGATAGAGCTGAGAAGCATCCTGAATCGCTGTATTTTGAGGATAAAGTAAAATTATTCTTTTTAAAGCCTACGAAGTCTTAATAATATGAGAGCTAGCAAAATCGCAAAAGCAAAAATTTTAGGTGGGCTGGTTTTTTTTTTATATTAGTTTTTTTATTGAAACTTGGTGGGGATGCGGCACGCCTGGCTGCTGGGAGCGGTTGCGTCAACTACTGCGCATCCCATTAGTACACGTACAAATATGTTATTTTAGGAGGAATGATTTTTTAGGAATATAAAATTTAAATCGCTAGACAGTGCGATATACTATTTTAGTAATTTAAAATAATAATATTTTCAAATCATTTTAGTATTGCTGAAATTTTAATATGATATGGTTATGCCATCAAAGAACCTGAAATTAATTTGCCAGACAGCAATTGTTTAATAACAGCCAGACCGATTTATAACAGCGCGCATCCCATTTATACAGATACAAATGTGTTTTGTTTTTTTTCAAGTCATTTAAGTCGATTTTTTCTTTTTCATTATTATCTATATCATTTTAGAAATATAAATTTAAATTGTCAGACAGTTATGTCGTTGCTAAATCCGGGCCAGACACAATTTTAGTAATTAATTTTTTTAACCATTTTAGTATAGCTGAAATTTTAATATGATATAGTTGTATTAGCAAAGAATCTAAACTTAATTTTCCAGACAGAAATTCAGTTGTTTAATAACAGCCTTACCGATTTACAACAGAGCACATTCCCATATGTATATACCTACATGTTTAATAAAATTGAATATACCCGATAAAGTACATTTTTTATCGTTTGTCCTTAAGGATAAGAATTATTCCACTGGAATAAGAATACCAGAGAAATGTATGTGAAAATGTATAATTATATGCAAATAAACAATTTTTTGAAAATGGAAAAAATCTTAATTGTAATTGAATGTGAGAGTGGACATATTTAATAAAACATTATATTTTAATTTCGTAAATAATATGTGTAATTATTTTTCACCTTTGGTAAAATTCCTGAGGAATAGAAGACTGATTTTATAGTGCAAAATTCCGCTGGTCTTTTGTACAAATTCTGTTTGGTGAAATTCCCGAGGAATAGAAGACTGATTTTATAGTGCAAAGTTCAGCTGGTCTTTTGTACAAATTCTGTTTTATTAGGGTCCTTAAAACACTTACCTCCGGGAAATCTCAAGTGCCACAGGGATTCCCAGATTTTTCTTTGGCCAGTTTCATGTTTAAAATTAACTATATTTATTAAACAACTGAATTTTTATCTGTAAAATTAATTGTAGGTTCTTTGTCTTGAAACCTAGTACAGTGGAGCGTCGATTATCCGAACGTCAGTTATCCGAACGTTTGATTATCGGAACGTTTTTTTTGTTGTTGTTTTTTTATGTCTGTAATTTTAATTAATTTGATCATGATATTTTATATGCCAAAGCATTAATTTTGATAAAGCTTTGATTAGATATTTTGATTATTTGTTTAGATACACGTAAATACATATTTTTGTTCATTTCATTATGTACATGTGACTAAGTTAAACAATTTATATGTACTTTATGACACTGTTTTTTTCACTATGCACATACATACTATATTTATATAAATAAACAAATGTGTTTTTTTTTTTTACAAAGTTGTTGTTTTAGATCTTTCTTTTCCTTTTTATATATAAAAAATTCAATAAATTAATTTATATATATACACATATATATACAGTGTATGCGAGTACGTGAATTTCGATTATCCGAACTTTTGATTATCCGAACTACCTCTGACAACATTAGTTCGGATAATCGACGCTCTACTGCAATAATAAAGAGCTTTATTAGAGCTCAAATTTTAGAAAATTTACTTTACTTTAAAAAAGTATTGATAATGTTTTTTTCCCGCAGTTGTTAGTTTTCCAGATACTGAGGCCTGAATGAAAAATGACCAAAAATTTTATTTTAAATAATTATGTAAGTAAATTAAAGTCATGGAAGAGGTGACGCGGGGTAGTGCTTTTCCTCATATTCCTCAAGACTTTTTGTCCCCCTTTCCTCTTTCACACCTAACTATTATGACAGCTCATCAGCCGATTATGAATGATTGTAATTGACAGGTGTGAATTTATAAATAAAAGTCAGAATTTAATTTACTTAGAGATCTCAAGTATCCGAGTTCTCATGTCTTTTAATTCGGATTTGCCTGTACTGCTTGCCTGCGATGCCAGTCCGGTAGGGATTGGGCCTATCTTGCCTCATGTAGTCGAAAATCAGGAGAGGCCTATTGCTTTTGCCTGCACATCACTGATGGATGCGGAAAGAAATCACAGCCAACTAGACCGTGAAGCATTAGCAATTGTATATGCGGTCAACAAATTTCATCTCTACCTTTTGTGCCGAAAATTCACTTTGCTGACCGACAATGGTCCATTAAGTCGAATTTTTCATCAGGATGCAAAGTTAGTAGTGCTATCTGCATCACGTAGGTCTTAACGCGCCAGTTCTAAGCGGACTTGATTATATCACGAAACATAAAAAGGGCGATGAAAACGTAAATGTGGATTAATTCTCAAGGGCACCAGTTTCAACCAAATTGCCAGATTCCAACGATGATGAAATAATATATCAGCCAAGCTTCAATCAAATGTCAACTGACATGATATCAGTAAGGTGAATTAGACAGTAAGGCGAATTAGACAAATTAGACAGCTAACAAGATTTTCGGAACATTCTTCTCTGCTTGACCCATCGATGATGACGTAATCAAAATATGCAGTAACTCCCTTTAGACCAGATATTATTTGATCTAAAATCCAATGAAATTCTGCAGTAGCTAATGTTATTCATGGCAAAAATTCCACGGTGTGTTGAGATAGTTTGGATTTTTTTTACTTTCTTTATCAACTTGCACATGAAGTTGGGCCTTATAAAAGTCAAGAGTACAAAAGACACTAGCATCTCGAAGGTTATTTATTACATCATCAATCCGTAGAATAGAATAATGTACGTCCTGAATTGTTTGTTGACTGCAACTTTGTAATCAACGGCTAGTCTCACCTTTTTGTTGGGTATGAAAAATGGGACCAAGTTTGAGCCCTAATCAGAGTGACTTATTTGGTAAATAATGAATTACCTCGTCCAATTCCTTGTCAACTGGATCGCGTAACGCAAATGGAACATATCTGCCTTTAAGGCAAATGGCCTTCGCATCCTTCTTCACTTTTAAAGAACATTTAAAATAAATCCTATTTTTGTTTAAAAATGTCTGCATAATCTTCCATGATCGACAGAGGGTTCATTCTGACGGAATTGACTTACGTGCGACGAATTGAGTTTGATTTTGTATACCTAGTTTGATACCTATCAAGATGTTTCAAATCTATTTGCAGACGTCTGATCCATACTCTTTCTAGAACTGAGTCATTAAGTAAGTCAGACATACTTTCTTTACATGGCCCATTTAACATTTTAAGCGAAAGAACACACTTAACTTATGTCTTATTCTTCTGAAGCAGACTTGTTCATCTCACAAATGGGGAGGAAAACCAGTATTTTACACTCAATTTTGATACTCAAAGCAGGACATAAAAATGTTTAATTGGAGTGGGAAAAAAAACCGCATTTATAACCTTTATTACCGAACCATAAGATCTCTGTATTTAATTTTAATATAATTTTTTTACATTATATTTTAAGATGAACGGGAAGTCTAATATGACCTTCAAGTAAAGCACCACGTTCGGTCTGCCAATGTTAACCAAAATTTATTCTATTATTTATATTAATATGTAAGTCTTATATAACTAATTTGAGAAGTTTTACATTATATTTTAATATAATTTTTGATGAAAATCAATAATGGCCTTCAAGTAAACTACCACTTCCGGTAATCATGTAGTGACCAAAAAGGGAGGTTCACAACTAGATTTTTCAGCAATCTTAAGTTCAAAGTTATGCGAAATACGCACGTACGTACAGACGTCACGACGAAACTAGCCAAAATGGATTCAGGGATGTTTCCGTCAAAATCTGAAAACCGGAAATTTTCGCGATTACAATATTTCCTTTACTTCGTACAAGGAAGTAAAATTCGCTCGAATTGCCGTCCCCTAAATTCTGCCGCCCGGGGCAAGTGCCTATTTTGCCCCCTCTCCACACCTAGATCCGGCCCTGAACATGTTTGACGTAAGAGGACCCGGAATCGTATAAAGGTGACGGGAGCACTACCATGGGGACTAGTGTAAACCTTAAAATGCCAAGAGGCAATAAAAGGAATTGTAAAAACTTGTATATATATGTTATAAATGTATTGTATATATGTAAAATAAAATAAATAAATTTCTGGAGGGCTAGAAAAAAAAAAAAAAAAAACCATAGGGACTAGACGCTTTGGAAATGTTACGTAAACAGTATAATGAAGAACCTTTTAGTGTGCATGCGTTTATCAATAACCTTTCAATAACCTAATCAATTAGTGCATACGATTGAAAGAATATAAAAAGAAATATTGAAAGTATAATAAAATTCAAGATAGTATATTTGACAAGGCAGCATTGTGAAGTTATGTAGGGGGGAAAGGCTGTTCCCTACTTGAGCGTAACCTCCCCGCCTTTACTCCATCCACAAATTTCTTTCTTAAGTTATTTGCCTATACACACAAGAAGTATGTCTACCGGTCAGAGGAGGTAAGGGGAAAACACTGTAAATGATACAGATGACTTGGATCCAACAAAACATTTATAACATGTCTTTTACTTCCCGAATGTACATAATGAACCTTAACTTGGAATGAATGTCTATACGAAATTGTCAACACCTTTTCAGTACAATAAAATTCTATTAACAGGCCCTCTTTTCTTGTACTAATTGTCCATTTTAGAGAATTAACAAGCGCCTTTATAATATTAATATCAAGTACTCACGTTAGGTGGATCGGCTGATTCATTTTTACGCCTGCTAATATTTTCGAAAATTCTTGGATTTGTTTTCAAGGCCAAATTATAGTTTATTGTTCTAATAAAACTAGTTGATTTTATTTGAAATAACATTGTTATTAATCAAACTGTAACAAGATGAAATAATTTCTTCATTGATTCATTACAGCCTAATATCATGAAATAATCAAATTTCTCAAAAAATATTAATGATGTGCCTACTTATTTAAACAATTCTAATCATTTGTAATTTTTCACTGTGCTAGGTTATCTTCATAGTGGATCATTATTTCCATCATACGTTTTAATTCATAATAAATTGGGGCATACGGATCGTAAAACAAGGTAACTAACAAAATTAAAACTTTTAGAACGTTATGTTTGTTAGTTATAATGTTTTACCTTCTACCAGCAATCGCCATTACTCAATAACAACATTATTCATTTAAAAAGTAATTTCAAAAAGATTCTTTCAACAACGTACGAGATCAGGGTGAGAAATCCAAAGTTACCTAAAACTTCAATTCACAAAAAAATATTTTACTACCGAATGCCTCAATTGTTAAAATCTTTTGTGCAGTAATTCAAACGATGTTACTATTAGTTTCTGGAAAAATATAATTATTGATGAATACGTCCTTTTTGTCTGAAACATATGTTGTTTTCTGTGTCAAAGTATTAACACTTGAAAGATTTAAATTTTACCTATAACAACATTTTATATTTTATGTGATCAAAACCTTTGTTATTGAATATGGATTAGTCACTAATAATATAAATAAAACGACAACGCTTTAGAATACACTGTTTTTTTAAAAATAATAAGTAAAAGAAATACACAGCTGCGAATGATTTCATAAATTTAAAGTGCAATAGACAACATATGGACAGGAGTACAAGACAAACTTGTGCATATATCTATTACATCAGATGTCACTGGAGCCACCAAAAACTAGGCTATTGATAAAAAGTTATATACGCACGAGTAATTTTTACGGCCACTAGAGGGGAAACGAGAAGACCGAATGAGTTTGTTAGTGCCCCGATTGTTTGTTATTAACAGGCGAGTTTTTCGGACTCAATGTTTTCTCGTTTAACTGTTAATATATGGGTCATTCTCACAGAAGCGGGAACTTTTGTGTCCCATAATATTTATTTCAATTTGAGCCTCAAATCCCCGAAATAACCCAGATTCATTCTTCGGTGATGTCCCAACATCTGAATCGGTTAACCATACAAGCTCTGTGGCTTTCTACTTTATCAATTTTAATTTTTACTTTCCCTTACCTATATACGAAGTACATAGTAAGGAGAAGTATTGCGATCGTGAAAATTTTCGAATTCGAGTTTTCAACGGAAATACACGTTTTAAGGTCCCCTGAGTCCAAATAACCAAGTCAAGCAAAATGGTCTGTGTGTATGTGTGTATGTGAACAGCCTAGCTCAAAAACGAAAAATTGTACGATACTAAAATAACGTATTTAAGATAGGTATATGGCTGTGGTGTTACAGCAACTTTTTCGTCAAAATCGACTGACCGGAAGTGCCACTTTATATAATCGATTTTACACTTCTTTACAATTTTCTGAAAAATAGCAGACCGTAGGCGGATAACCGAGCGCATCCTAAAGGAAACGTATGCGACCGAACCTCCTCTAACCAATCCTCCAATCTGTTGTCAACAATACCGTCTGTAATAATGTAATTTAAGAATACAAAAACGGAAATTAACTTAATAATTTCGATTTTTATATTATTTAATGGAAAGAAAATGTTTCCATGGAAACTAAACCGAAACTTTTAAAATATATTTTCAACTTGACAAAGTTAAAATATATAGGTAGTGTACAGAACTGTCGTACTAAAATTGTTTTAAAAAATTGTTTTTTTATACGTAAGTGGGAGAAAGTGTGAAGAAGTGAATGCTGCTGAATTTATTTCAAGTATTGTTTAAATTTTAAGTACTCTTTAAAATTATATTAATGAGATAATTATTATAGTAAGGGAAAGTTGTGTGATTCGCGCACCGCACCAGATTTTTTATTTTGTTATCAAGTGTGTTTTTAAATGACTCAGTTTCAGAAGTATTGTCAAATTTTTGGCAAAAAAAATGAGGCTAGAATTGAAAAACTAGTTTCTAAACTGTCCCATAGATTATAGCTCGTTCCCTGGCCAAGTTTCGAATTTAAATTCCCACCAATCTCCTTAGGCAGAAAAATAGTAAAAACATTTGGTCTGTTAGTTAGTTAGATCCCTTCCTATCATCCATACCTGTTTGATTCACTCTCAGTATAAAACCTAATCTTCCAGGAGGAGATGATCCCCAAAAGTATAGTGATTATGTTTAATGGTGTTCGTTCTCCTTTTCCCTACAGTTTTTACGAGATAAGTCTTTTCTTAACTTATTTATTCAACGATGAATGCTTGTATGGCACTGTTTAAGTTTACTAATAAACAAATCCCTAGCAACATTTGTATTTTAAAAAACTTTAAAGTAAATTTATCTGGCAGTTCATTCTCCTGTGTTATTGTGAATTGAAAATTAAAGATAAATTAAAACACTGACAGGGAGATGAAACTTCTGACGGAATTTAGCTTATGGTGAAGCATTGATTCATTGTGAGTTTAATGAAAATTAAGCAATGAAATATGCCATTGAAAAACAAACATTTCATTTTGGTGGCAGTCGCTAAGAATACGATCTTCATACAGTTGTGTTAAATCACTGAAAAAATGAATGTGCAACACTTTCAATCAACAGTCTCTGTATTTTATCAGGGCATCTTAATCATTAACCTGCTGCTGTTTAGGCACATTTGATACCTTTATTCATCAATATCAAAACACCCTGAATTACCCTGGATACTGCAATTTTCGATCTGACGTATTTAAAGTCTGAAATGTATAGGTATTCTCTAACTAAGATTGCTTGCTGTAGTATAACATGAAAAAATATGTTGTAAGAATAATTTTTTTTTGTTTAAAAATCCAGTTTAAAAGCCTCCACTTCTGTGAGAATGACCCATATAAAGAATGACAAACCCGCAAACTTGAAACTAATAAACTCTAACATTGTCACAGTATTCTCTTCCACTTAATCAAATCCCGCATTCACGCAGTACATCAAATAATCTCGAAAAGGTATTGGTATTTGTTTCTTACGACTAGGTCTTGCAGGGGCCTCCTCAGCTTTTGGATTTTGAGCCAGATGTAGATTTTCCATCCATTTTTCTCAGTTCTGATGTTTCATCTGCTAATGTAATACAATGTCTTTCTGAACTATTTTCAATGTTCTGGATGCCAGCGTTCATACGTTCAAATAGAGGGTCATAGTTTCTATCGCAAGAACTTGTGACGTCTTTACATTCTAACGGTGTTGCCGTTAGTAGAACTACTCCTTACGATCCTCGAGCCAATGGCCATGGAGCGTCATAATGGTACTATCTGGACCATATTATTAGCTGTGAAATCTCTCCATATCCTAGCAGAAGATTGGAAGAAGGTGCTTTCTCAGGCCCTCCATTCTTTTCGTTCCTTATTGTGCACTACTATTAGGTGAAGTGAATAAAAATGAGCACGTACTCATTCCTCAAAAAACTGAGCAGGTGCTCTGGTTCTATGTGAATAAATAGAAGTTACACAATGAAATAATTAAATAATCTATTTTTGGTTAAGGAAGTATAGTAATCGCGAAAATTTTCGGTTTTCAGATTTCAACAGAAATATTCATTTTGACCATCCCTGAATCCATTCTGGCTTGTTTCGTCATGAGTTCTGTACGTACGTTCATACATACCTACCTACGTATCTCGCATAAGTCAAAAACGGTTAGCCATAGAAGGTTAAAATTTTGTATTTAAGATTGGTGAAAAATCTAGTTGTGAACCTCCCTTTTTGGTCACTACATGATTACCGGAAGTGGTAGTTTACTTGAAGGTCATTATTGACTTTCATCAAAACTTATATTAAAATATTATGCAAAATTTCTCAAATTAGGTATATAAGACTTACATATTAATATAAATAATATAATAAATTTTGATTAATATTGGCAGACCGAAAGTGGTACTTTACTTGAAGGTCATCTTAGACTTTCATCAAAAATTATATTAAAATATAATGTAAAACATCTCAAATTTGGTAAATAGGACTTTTATGTCAATATGAATTTATTTACTAGGTTTTGGTTAAAATTGGTGAGCCGAAAAGTTTACTTTACTTAAAGATCATAATAAGCTTACATAAAAAATCATATTAAAATTAAATACAGAAATCATATGGTTCGGTAACAAAGGTTACCAAACCGATTTTGTTTCTACTCCAATTAAACTTTTTTATTGCTTGTTTTAAGTATTAAAATTGAGTGTAAAATACTCTAGATTTCCTCCCATTTGTGAGATGAACAAGTCTGCAGCAGGAGAATAAGATATAAGTTAAGTGGATTCTTCCGCTTAAAATGTCGAAACTGTCAATTTCCAATACTTTATCTAGTGATATTGACAGAAGAAATCTCTTGGGAACTTGTTACCAACTGAAAGAAAACGACCTATAATAACGGAATAAAACCTCCAGAAACAAGAGTGAGCGTATGGGCGCATGTTTGTACCTGTATGTGTCAATAGATGGATGTTGCGACGCCGAGTGTCGTTTTTGAGATACTGCAATCTTGGGAAACAAGTAACCAAATTCAGGATCACTTTTTGAGCCATTGATTCTAGTTTAATAGGCGTGCAAGGAAGTCGTCAGTTGTCCACATCAGATATTTTACTTTATTATTTTTACGTAGGAAAAGTATCTATTATAGAAAAGTATCAGTTCTATTAGAATCAATGTTGTTATTCTTCTATTATATAAACATCTGTTAACAGATTATATTGAAACTTATAAAAAAACACTTTTATTGTAGATGTTAAGATGTTTTAAACGCTTCTTTTTTTTTTCTGATTGGCCGATCATCATTGGTTTTTTTAGAACATCGCTAGCACATACCTTTCGTAAAAAAAAATTGCAATCTGTGTTTATTTTTTATGACATTTTAAATTCTTTCCTGCAAAACTTAGTCGTGGCATAGCCACTCGCTCAAGCATAAAAGAATAAAATATTTTTTCTTAATGATATCGACAATTCTTAAACCATGTTCCGACCTACGCTCCAAAATATGGTCGGTAACTTCGTCTATTGCATCTATATTCGGGAGCACTTCTTTTAGGAAAATATACCTTCCTCACGTGTCCTTTCCTACATTTGAAGTATCCCGTACGTTTGTAGTGCTGTAAATGGAGCTACCTCTGATTTTAAGCAACGACTTAGCTTTATTAAATTCGTAGTAAACGCAATTGCAAATAGGAGAAAATTCTATATAACCTACTCCAAATATAAAACAATGTATTGTATAACAATAGCTACTACTTTTCTATAACAGATACTTTTTCTATTTAAAAATAACTGGCATACCTAAAGTAAAAAAGACCCCACCGAGTACCAAGTATGGAATATCAATTATCGAGTGTTGAGCACTACCTAACGAGTATCAAGAGTACCAATCATCCAATATCGAATTCCAAGTAGCGAGTACTAAGTATCGAATACCAAGTAGTGAGTATCAAATACCAAGAATTGAATATCGAATGCCATGTATCAAATATCGAGTAGCAAGTATCGAGTGCAAAGTACCGATTATTGAGTACCATGTATCGAATACAGAGAACCAAGTTTTGAGATCCGAATATTAAGAACCAACTAACGGGCATCGAGAACCGAGTACCGGGTATCGAGTATCAAGTATTAAGTAAGGAGTAGCAAATATCGAATATCGTGTAACAAGTATCGAGTACCAAAGATCTAGTATGGAATATCCGTAGTATCCAATATCGATTAATAATTTCTGAGTATTGAATACAAATATAGAGTATCGTTTGAAAAAAAAAAAGTTGTAGAAATATATAATTCGCCAGAGAAAATATCGAATATTGGTATAAAATTATCGGTACTACCGATGTTAACGAAAAAGTATCGATACCTGTGTTGTTTTACAGTAATAAACTTTTATAATCGACGAAGAAAACATTTTTTTAAAGCCCCCATCAAAATTTGAGGGTGTGTTATTTAATAATGGGATGAAGAAAATAATTAAATAACAAAGACCATGATAAGATTAAATAAAGAAATGCAAAGGCTTTTATCACAGATATAAACTTTTACTTTTTCAATACGCTGAATGATAAAAACTGAGAGAGGTTATATCATCAAAACAATATTTCCAAAAAATAATCGATGTACATCATATACTTCCTTTGAGAAAAATGTGGAGAGTATTTTTCAAAAACATTATCCAAAAACAAACCTGCTCATTCTTTTCTTTCACTGAAAACGAACGGGTAAACGCACTTTCCTCCCACAACGCTTTCGCGTATCCCAATTATATTATAAGTGCTCTGAAGTCCGCCGTATCCTTTCTGACCCAAATTTTCGTTCTCATACGAATAAGACCATTGGAATCTAATTGAGGCTTCAATCTTCTAATGAGTCTATCCTCTATCGCTGAAAATGTCACCTGCTGAATTCTTCTCAAGAGGTATTTCTCAGCTTCAGAGCATTCTTCCTTGCTTAATTCAACATGCAAGTTTTAATGGGAGAAATTAGGTGTTACATTCTTAGATGTCTTCATGATGAAACGATACATTCAGGCGACTTCACGCACCATTTTATACCTTGAATACCTTGAAAAAATACCTTGAAAAAATGTTAGTAAAACAATGGATCTAAGTCAGGTGCATCGACTGCTGTCACTGCTTTCTTCTTTATTTCTGCCATGAATTCGTTTTCGTCAGGTTGCGTATCAACGATTGGCCAGTCTTCTCTTGGCGATCTTAACCATTCTGGGCCCTCCCACCATTTGGACAGTAATAAAGCTCTTGGACTACATCCTCTACTTAATAGGTCAGCAGGGTTCTTCGTTCCAGGTACGTGATGTCACGTTTCCCTTGCAGTCAATTTTCTTGAATGAAACGAAGATACCCCAAGGTTCTTCTCTCTTGATCCACGACAATGTTGTGGTAGAGTCACTCCAATAAAACACAGGCATATCATGCATCTCTTCGAAAATTCGATGCCCCATTCTGGCGCCTATTGTTGCAGCTAGTAACTCCAATCTTGGAATAGCCACTCTATGAATTGGTGATACTCTCGACTTCGCCTCTACTAGGTTGATATATACCTTGCCTTCGATTTCAACTCGCAAAAATACAATGGCCTCATAAGCCAGTTGAGTGGCATCACAGAAAACGTGAAGTGTAAGGTTAGCATTATTGTTTCCTACTCCATAGAACCATCTTTCAATTCCAACTTCCTTTAAACACTGTACTTATTCCATCCATTTCAAAAACTTGTTCTTGATTTCTTCGTCGACTTCTTCATCCCAATCTCCATCTTTCACCCAGGTTTCTTAAATAAATAATTTAGGTATCAACGTTGCAGGTGTGCAGAAACCTACAATTTTTGTGCTGCGGAGAGTAAACTCCTCTTAGTCACACGTTCTGGAACTTGTATCGGATTAGAATTCAATCTCAATTTGTCCCTCTTTCGATCCCTAGTTAATCCAAGTACTCCTGTGTCATTATCAATTTCAGCGGATAATAGGTCTGTTCACTCCCACCCTCTTAGCTCAAATCTAGCTTCTTTGAGAATGGATGTGTATTGTTCTACGAACTCTTGTAACTTCTGTTCATAAACAACAGACGTTACACAATTGTCAACATAGAACGATCTTCTTAATTGACTGACGATGTTCTCATGATAACAGGCATTTCCATTTCTTACTCTTTCCTCACACTCCTCCAGAAGAAAATCCATTACTGCCCCTAAGAGAAATGGGTTACTTGCGACACCGAATACGACTCGTGTGTGCCGATATTTTTTGATTTTCCATCAGAAGCAATATTTAGAAACCGCAAAAAATCCCTATGTTCTTTATGAACGGATACCTGCAAGAACGCCTTCTTGATGTCTGCTACTGTGTATAGCGCAAATATTGTATCATCAGATTATAGTTTGTATAGATCAATGACTCATTTTTTAAAAGGTCGGATCTTTGATAATTACTAGTACGTAAAAATTGGATGTTCTTTGCCTCAAAACCAAAGGAGTGGTACCGGCATCAAATCAAAATACTGGCAGAAACAAGGGTGAAAGTAGTTGAAAATAATGGACTTTACTTTGAAGAGTAGTATTCAATAATATCTGAAATAAAGACTTTTGTAACAGCCTAGTATATTTATTATTTATGAACACTTTTGTCTGTATTCTTTCTCACTCTTTAAATATGCGTGTTTGTCCGAATGTAGCATTAGCAGATTGAGGTTGGTACGAAAAAATCAAGGTGGATAAGCCGAGGCAATGTTTGGAGTGATTCGTTTCTTCAACTACCTTTTTGGGAAAAGGTTTAACATGATCACCGATAATGAACCATCGATTTTTCATTCTTACAAAGCTCTTCCACAAATGACACATCTACTTAGGTATGCATCTCTTCTCAAAGGTTTCGACTATAAGTTCGATTTAAAAATTCATTTGAGAAGCGGGAACACTCAAATGAAAGCTGCCGAAAAGCTGCTGATTGGAACTTCTTACATTTGACTGGGATTGTAGGAGAAGATAACGATCTCCTCCCTCTTTGCAATGATTTAGGTTCTTATGCTACTAAAATCTACTTCCAGAAGAGTAGCAGAGGTGAAACCGACAATTGACATTGCTCAAACTCCTATTTCAGTCATCTAATCCTTCAACACTCACCAGGAATAATGCTTTTTATTCATGCGTTCAGCGGGTGTGACAATACTTCCGCTTCTTTGGCAATGGCAAAACCAAGTTGACTAACATATTAAACAAAAATCCCCAACTACTCAAAACTGGTTGAACTTTTCCTGTAACCAGATTCAAGTAAGCAGACCATGGCAAATGTTGAGAAGTGTTTTATAGCTTTGTATGGTACTGATTTCTTATCAGCCACCTTAAATCTGCAGCTAACTCCAAAGTCAATCTTGCTCCCAATAGAGAATGCAGTACACCAACATGCTTACAGAACTTACCAGCAAGTTCAAAAGTTATTGGAAGGTGAAAAAAATCCATCACAGATACCCTTGATCCAGCTCCTCAGACCCTACTGCAGAGCTCCTATTTCCTGCAAGTGCAAAAACGTTGCAGTAGCATTTGCAGCTGCCCGATAGCTGGGTTATAATACTTAGTCTTCTGTCGATTTTACACAGGCAAATTATGCCAGAACATCCAATCTCTTAACTAGAGGATTCCGATGATGAGGAAGACATCTCCACCCGTAGATAGTTTGAATGGCAAAACAAGCTTCCATATACTGTTCAATTTAGAAATTCCTCTGATGAACTTGTTCTTCTTCAGAGCATCATTTCTTTTGAAGCCTAGACCTAGAAAACTAGGAATCTAGGCTGAAAAAACTATTATAATGGAAAATCTTATGACAGCAAATAAAAGTCAGGCCAACCACTTTATTTTACATTGCAGCCTAGTTTCCCAACATTTATAATTAGCAAGTAAAGTTTACTTTTTGGGATTAAAAATGTTCAAATGGTGAAATGTAGACAGAAATATCCCATATACTAATTGCTTGAAACTGCACAGATGATAGGGTAATAACTGCACAGTAAGAGAGTTTTATGTTCTTGGAAAATAGTCAACAGTTTTTGAAATTGTAGAGCATCCATTTCATAATTAATATTTTACTTGCATAAAAATTGATTGACCTGATTTTTCCTCATATCTAATTTATAATTATTATTTAAAGGAACAGGAACACAAATAATTAAAAGACAGTTTTTATTTTATAAACAATTCATATCATAATGGATAATTTCAGAATTAATTTACAATGGTTAGGGTTCTTCCAACAATGTTATATAAAATGTAGAAAAATAGTCCAAACTATAAATATTTTCAGCATTTTTTTTTTCCAGAAATTAATAAGCTAATTGTTAAGTGTTATCACACAAGATATATCACATACATTATAATATTTATATAATAATTTAATTAATACATAAATAATTTTCAATATATTACCATTCAAGAGATTATATCAAAAATCACAAAAACTCAATATGAGATAAGCCTGGTGTGATGGACTAATTATTAATATAAATAACTGATTCAAGAAAAAATAGTTGACAAAGCCATTAACCAATTATACCACAGGCACAAAAATACACAGTGGATCTTAAGACATGATACATTACTTTACAGTGATATATCAGTCAGTCCTCTATCATCTAAAAAATTAAACACTTTTTCCAGGTGTAACATAAATATACTCCACCTGTTTTCTTCTTTG
This sequence comes from Rhaphigaster nebulosa, assembly GCA_948150685.1. Taxonomy (NCBI): domain Eukaryota; kingdom Metazoa; phylum Arthropoda; class Insecta; order Hemiptera; family Pentatomidae; genus Rhaphigaster; species Rhaphigaster nebulosa. The sequence continues at coordinate 102,726,694 of OX411310.1, read as the reverse complement.
GGGATAAGATCATGTAAAATAACAGCAATTTTACAACTACAGTAAGCATGAAGAAAAATTATAGTTAAAATAAATAAGTTACTTTAGCAAAAGAAACTTAAGAAAGTAACATGCAATATTAATATGAAAAAATCAATTACAAAAAAAAATTAAACTGCAGATTAAATAATAAATAATGGAATGACTAAATGTTATACAACAGTTAGTTATCACTGATAAATCAAGAATGATACAATAAATGATAAGTTATTGTAGGCTATAAGTAATAAAGACACAAAAATCTAATAGATAACAGAAGTTCTAGTCCAAAACAGTAATTCACACCAGACCCTATCTTATTCCTAATCTTATTGGTACTGAGCAAATGCAGCATTAGAATCCAACTTTTCTGGCACAGTAAACATTCGCAGGGTGTTTGTATGGCCAGTTCCTCTTTTCCAACCAGTCACAACAACCACAACATCATTTGATTTGATGAACCCCTGCTCTGCTCCAACCATTAAGGCATATACTATTCTTGCATCAATATCCTTCAGCCAATCATTCTCCACAGGTTCTACATAATCATCAAAAATAATGATCAAATAATATACATAAAATATATTTAATAGTCAATTGTTACATCATGGATTTGTAATTATGTAAGCCAAAGTTTCAATCAAATGTTTTGAGTCGAAACGTCGGCTTATATAATTACAAGTTACAGACTGATTTACTGATTTAGTTAATTATTACAGAGTAAAACTAAAAATATTACTTAAGTATTATGAATCGCAAATTTTTTAGATTTTTCAAATAAGGGGATTTCTAGGTTTGTTGGGTCCTAAAACTATCCCGTTCAGTCTTAGACAACCCAACCTCATGTATTACCTCTTAAACATGTTGCTGTTAGATCACCTATTGAGTCTGTTGGTTTGACCTGATATTTGAGGGCTGACTTCTCTTTGGGATGGTAGGGATTAAAATTTCTACTATTAAAATAATTAATACTATTAAAAAATAATTAAATTTTACTATTAAAATTTCTGACATTAGAAATTTTAAGTTGTGCCTCTTTCATTCTGGATGTGCATTATGTTAAAAGCAACTAATACACAATTTTTCATTTTTATTTTGCAAATTGTTATAAACACAGTGTACTTGCAGCTGAACATTAACGATTAATAATTGGAATTTAAAAAATTAAGATATTTGAATAAGCTTAAACTTAAAACACTTGTTAATTACACTTTTGGCTCAAGTTTTAAATGCGTATTACAATATGATAGGATCAGTAACCTAAGGAATGGTCCTGTAGCATATATATTTGGTTTATAACCTTCAACTTAGGAATAAAAAAATATTTTCTTCATTACATTTATTATCAAGTTACTAGTATTGTTCACTTGTGTATTAACTGTTTAGTTGTGCAACTAGTAAAAATACATTATTCTTTGTTTAATTACTACAGTTCTCCTGATTCAACTGGCTTTATTCTTTGAATAGTTGGCTAGAGCCAAGGATTAATTTAAAAACTACAAGTCATCAATAAAGTTAACCAACTAAATTTGTAATAACTATTTCATTTTTCCTAGGCATTATTAAAGTAGCAATTCGAAACTAAAGAAATGTAGTGTGATTTAAATAAAAATCAGGTCTTTATTGCTTAAAATTTCCATTTAGTTTTCTTTCTCTGTACTTCTAATGACACTGTTTATATCATCTACATATCCTTCTTCAACAACATATGTCAGACGTAGATTGTTAACGAACACAGAACTTTGTCTCCATCCAGTAACAATGACTACAGTATCACCAATGCCAAGCAAGTTTCGGTTTATGCCACAGTTTATAGCAGCTTTAACCCTTTCATCTATATCTCTTGACCAGTCCTTCAATGGGTCATCTATGTAGCCCGCAAAATAGTTTTGGATGAAAAAATAGAAACATATATGTATCCTAACTAATACATAAATGTATTAAAAGTATTAAAAGTATTTACATTTCTGGTATTATTTTTAATATTAATATCCCACAAAGAAAACAACCATAAGTATTGCTTTTGATCATGATAAACAACTTCGCTTCAGGTTCAAGGAACTTTCCATTTGTGTTACTTATTTAATTGACAAATCATGCTAATTTTTTATTTTTTTTTTCACATATTAATAAAGGAAATTTAAAAAACAAAACAGTTTTGATAAAATAAAAGTACATGTATACCTATGTACAAACCATACAGCTGTGGGTTAATTTTGGAATTTGGTATATAATTATATCATGAAGTGCATATATCGTCCTCCCTATCTCCAACTATCGAATGCACAAAATGTGGCTGTCATATTTATCACTTTGAAACGCTAGTTAAGGCACGCATTGTGGCAAAGTCTACCAAATCCTTGAGAGTTGACACCTAGTCTCTTTTGGAGATTAGGAATTCAAGGTTTGCCATAATGAATGCCTCAACTAGACCATTTTAAAGTAGTGAATATGAAAATTGCATTTTTTCACATTCAGTAGTTAGACATGGTAGGAATGATATGTACTACCCGATTATTAAACATAAAAAATAACAGACAATTATTTTCAAGCAAATGATATGAAGCCAAAAATAAATAACTGAAGTATAAATAATACAAAATCCTCAATGAATACGGCAAATAGGTATCAACAATAAGCATGGCAAATAGGTAATATTTCTTTCAAAATTAAAAATAAACACCTAATGAATTCAATATTTTTTACTAAAATGATGAACAGTTGTACAAGGAGGAGCTGTGGTCAGTTTTGACACTCAACCATAAATTTTACTCCCTAACCGCATGAAAAACCCACTTAATAGAGGTTAAATTTGCTATAAGAGGGTCTCTCTTCCACAGTTTCGACTGACGGCTGATGAAACAGAATAAATAAATTATTTGCCACAGCCGGACTCAAACCCAGGCTTTGTAATGTAACAAGGAGTTCAGTACATTAATCACTGAGATATCCCACAACCCAACTCTTACAATTATAGAAACCAAAAAAATACTTAAAAATAAAAATAGAAATAATAAAATCAATACGCACTGTCGTAGAAAACGGGCAAAACAGCTCTAAAGAGATGGCACTGTCTGGCAACTTGCTGATGTCTAGTTACAGCAATTATCGGACATCTTGGTCGATATTTGGATATTTGATAGGCAGAACGACCTGTTGTAGTAATTACTATAATTGCATTAGCAAGAGATTTTGCTGAAGCTTCAACAGCAGCTACCGCAACACTTTGTGTTGCATCCATAGGAGTTGGAGACTGTAAGTCATAAAACATAAAATGAAAAATACATGTAAAAGATATATGAAGTGTATTAAACTATATTATTAGCTGAGCTTGAACTATGAATTACTTTTCCCAAGTTATTTTGAAAATTCTCAACCTTAGAAAATATTATCGGTTTAACGATTTGATTATGAGCCTCAAAAGGGATTTGTTTTCTTTTTAAGTCCAACATCTAAATATTTTGGGTAGGAATAATTTTGAAGCAGTTTATGTATTATTTATTTTTCCTTCTTTTATTCAAGATAGCATATCGTCATATATTTCATTAAAAAGAACACTTTTTTTTTTTTTTATTACATCAGTACTAAATGGTATTAACAGTATATTGCACAGCTTTACAAGTTTCTACTGGACAATACAAATTTGATCTAGTCTAGCAAGAACGGTTAAAAACGAACATCACGCCTGTATAACTTATGGTTTAAATAGAGTAATAATCTAAACAATTGGATTAATAAAACACAATTTGATTTAAAAGTTTACACATTCATTTTTTTATTTTCTCATATCTGCCCCATTCCAGATGACACCTGTCTAAGATTATATATAATCCGATTAGATTTTTGCATTTATTACTCGCAACAAAGGCAACTCGTGGAAAGCCAGTATTTGTAAAAAGAAAAATAAATAAAAAGAGAATAATAATAAGCAATAAAAGTGAAAATAATTGAATGATTATAATATTCTTCTGAAAAGATTTTTAATAATATTATACATTAATAGTATTACTTAATATTAATAATATATATTTTAATAATAGTATTATTTATAGTATTACTAAAAAATAGATAATAATTTTTTTTTAAAGCTGGGTCATAGCCACTTGCAGAAACGTTCACTGAAACCAATAACATATTCTGTGTAATTATCACATGCATAGTGTGAGTAAAGTGAAAAATACAGTATTTGTTGACTGTGCGGATGGGGGTGAGAAGATGCACACTGGGCTGGAATGGTCACTTTAAGGAAAACCAACTTTTCTGGCTCGCACCATGCGAACTAATAAAAATCCCCTTTCAATTTTTTTTTAGAATATAATTTGTTGCATTTTTTGATGTTTCTATTTCAACGATAACAAAAGTATTCTCGAGATATTCCTGAATTTGTAAAGTAATAAATTGTTATTAGTTTTGTAGTTATTTATTTATTTTTCATGGATGATGAGAAAGTTATATAATTATCAGAGACAAATGTAATTATATAATGTAATAATAGATTTTATGCCTAATGTGATGTGTCAATTTTTTTTAGAGTTACAAACTCTGATATCTTAGGACAATACTGCCTTTGAGATGTAATAATTTCTCTTAGTTTTAGACTCAAACTCCACAGAGCTGTTTAATTTGTTTTGAAGGCTGCACAGCAAAACAAATTTCTTGTTTCTCCCAATTCTAAGCATGCCCTAATGCATGAGATTAAAACAATAAGTCATGGCATGTGTGAGCTAGAAAACTACAAGGAAGTCTGGCTCTAGCCTTCAATCTATGCACATCATTCCTGTGTTGCTCTGGTATTTACTAAACAATCCATCTTCCACTTATTTTCTTGTCTGAAATAAACTAATTGTTTCTATTTAGTGAAGTGAAGAGAGTGGAAACGAAAAATAATATTAGTGCTTTAAGTGATTTTTACAATCATTAATAACAAGAAAAAATAGGTAAGCCAAAAGTTATTATTGACCGCTAATACCTTTAAAGCGATAAGACTTTAGGCCTGCCCCCTACCATAATCAAGGCTCCCCACCTCTCCGATATCTTATCTCACGTCAGTAGTGGACCAGTCTTTGAGCAAAATGACCATCTGTCTGATATTCCAAGGCATAATCGCTCACGAGGATAAATCGAATATTTCATGTGTGACATGCAAGCAAATTTTTCATTTGAAATGCTCAAATATAGAAAGCGAATCTAAAAAAAAAAGATGGCTTTGCCATTCGTATGAGCTAACTAATAAAAATAAGCCCCATTCCTTTGTCAAAAAAGTAGATAGCTTAGAGGAAAATATTACAAAAATTCTATCCAAAGTCGATCGTTTAACAGATGATTTTAAAGAAGTAAAAAGTAATCTTCAAAAGCAGGTAGACTTATCCTTCGAAAATTCAGAACGCCTCAAGTCACTCGAAGAACTGGTTTTAAAACAAGAGAGACTAATTGAAAATTTAACAACTGAAAACTCTAGTCTCAAAAACAAAATTAAAAATTTAGAAGTTAGGCTAATCAATCGGAACAGGATCAACTGTCAAATGTGGTTGAAATAAGAGGTGTGCCTGACAGGGTGGGAGAAACACTTGAAGGCATCGTTTTGAAAATAGGGGCCAGCTTGGGTATCAAATTGAAAACTGAAGATTTGGACTTCTTTTGGAAGAAGAAGACCCCAAACCTGCGATAATCATGGCGCGTTTCGTTCGCCGTGAGATAAGGGATAAATTAATAAGGCTGAGGAAGCTAAAGAGAGACTTCTCCACCAGGCATCTCGACTGGGATAGTGACGAGAGGATCTATCTCAGTGAAGGGATGATGCCTGGTAACAGACACCTGTACTGGCTGGCGAGCCAGAAAAAGGCTGTCGGTAAAGTGAAATTCATCTGATTTGCAGGCGGCCGTGTATGATGCAGATACGACAATGGACTTCCCGCATTTATTATCAACAAGAAAGAAGATCTGGACATTTTCCAATGAAAATTAGAATCTCGTTGCCACAGAAAATATTTTTCTTTTTCTACTTCATGTTTTTACTTAACAATCTACATACTATTTTTATTTTTTTCTCTCATCATTTTTCAGAGAAAATTCTATTTTTTACACTTTGTTTTATTGTTTTGTTTTTTTATTGTTAAAAGTCACAGTTATTTTTACTTATACTTATTTTTCTCTCAGATTCTGATTAACATAATTGTACCTCTCCTTTCCATACCTTTACCGATAATTATCCTTTCATTATCCGAATATGTCTAATATCCTACTAACCTGTCATACTAACTCCCAATCCCTACCGGCACATTCCGATGAATTCCTTGACTATTTCCTTCACAATTTTTATCACATTATTGCTGTCTTAGAAACCTGGTTAAAATCAAATATCCCTTCCTCTTCTATATCTCTCCCTAATTACAAATCGTCCGTCATGATCGACTAGACCGCACCGGTGGAGGTGTTTGTCTTTTCGTTCATGAAAGCCTAAAAGTAAAAATCCTCCTAACATCCTCCTCTTCCAACTTTCCTCACCAAGAATACCTATTTACCGAAATTTCCTCTGCTTTGTTTTCCCTCCTTTATATTATAGTATACCGCCCTCCTTCATGTTCGATTTGATCCTATATTAGAATCCTCCTATACACTTATGTTCCCTTATATAAAAATGTAATAAGTCACCGTTTATTGTATGGATAAGTTACCGGTTAACGCAAATCTATCCTCTAACTCTCCAGATAAAGCATACCTTGTAGACCTATTTCATTCCCTCAACCTTTTTATTGTTCCCTTTCAACCTACCCATCATACCCAGTTCACAAGTACATGGCTCGACCTTTTCATAATAGATTCTCCTAAAAACCTATTATCCTCCTCTCAGATTCCAGTATCTTTCCTCTCTTGTCATGACCTTGTCAAAATCTCCTTTAATGTTCCAATTCCTAAGTACATCCCTTAACAAATTTCCTGATGGAATCTTGACTCACTGACTTCTGTAAAATTAAATCCTTTTCTTGATTCTCTGTCCCAATCCTTAGAACCTATCTACTCCTCTTCCCCCATTGATGAAATGGTGGAATGTCTTTTCTCCAATTTTCTCTTATTCCTGGATCATCAAGCACCCCTCAAAACATCCACCTTCAAACATCCCGCTTCTTCTTGGATCGATTCCGAAATCAGAGAGCTGATACGGAGAAGAGATGCTGCCAGGAGACGTTTCAGGCGCACACGGAATCCTAACCCAATTCTCCTTACTTCGTGCTAATGCACACTTTTTTCATATTTCCTTATCTCAAGCCCCAGATCGTAAGTGCAGATGGAAAATCCTTAAAAATCTGTCCGTAGTGAACACAAAAACGAACATATCCTACAACCTTGTACTCCTGACCAATTGAACTCTTACTTCGCCGATCCTACTCCAACACCACAGACCTTCTCGCACAGCATTCCTGAAACATCTTTTGATCCTGAAAATTTCTTTTTTATGAATATTTCCTCTGAAGACCTACTCTCCACTGTCCTCAAGTCCAGAACAAATGACTATGGACCATACCCAATTCCTGTAAAATTAATCAAATTATGTCTTTCTGCCATCTTTCCTGTCCTTTTGCATATCTATAACTTTTCCCTACAAAGTTCTATTTTCCCCACAGCTTGGAAAAAAGTCATAGTCCGTCCATTAAACAAGGTTCCGGTTCCATCCAAAGTTTCTGAGTTTAGACCTATCTCCATTCTCTCCAATTTATCCAAACCACTAGAAAGAATAGTCCATTCGCAAATTAACACCTTCCTGGAACAAAAAATCCTCTTGGATCCTCTCCAGTCCGGCTTTCGATCCCACTATTCCACACAATCAGCCTTATTAAAAATCAACCAAGATATCCAATCTTCCATAGACAAACAGAAAATCGCTATCCTTATCCTCTTCGATTTTACCAAAGATTTTGACTCCGTTAATCACAACATCCTTCTTTCAAAACTACAAAACCTCTCCATATCAAATAGTATGATAAATGGTTCCTTTCCTTTTTATCGCTTCGTTCTCAAACGGTCATTATCCCCAATGAGTCTCCTTCTTCCCATCTCCTAAATCGAGGTATTCCTCAAGGATCCTCGCTCTCACCAATTCTTTTTTCCATCTACATTAATGATCTTCCTAGTTCCATCCACCATTCACAATACCACCTATATGCCGATGATGACCTCCAAATCTACCAATCCTTTCATTTTATTGAGATGCTTGCAGCAACCCAGAGGCTACAGGAGGACATAGACAGTATCGACGCATGGGCTGGAAGAAATGATCTAAGGTTAAACGTTGAGAAGACCAAGGCTAATAATAGCCTTAAGGAGATGCCTGGAACCTATTATAAAATAGGTTCCAGGCATCTCCTTAATCCCCTTCCTTATTATACATTACTGTACCTCGATGGTCAACCTATCCACTTCCATACTTCCGTCAGAAACCTTGGGGTAATCTTCGATCAACACCTATCCTGGAACAACCATATTTCTCAGGTTACTCAAAAATCCATTCCGATCCTCAAACAATTCCTAAGATTCCGTGATTCCATACCTTTCAAACCCGCCAACTCCTTGTATCCTCTCTTATTTTTCCCCACTTTGACTACGCCTGCCTTGTATACGGTAGACTGTCTGGTGGGCATGAGATGAGATGGAGAAGACTAATGAATTGTTTCGTTAGATTTATTTTCGGAGCCTCCAAGCACTCCCACGTCTCCAGCCGATGTCGAGTTGAAGTGGCTTCTTCCTGTTTTCTGAAAACAATATTTCCTGGGCATATACCTTTACCGATCCTTTAAAACCAAAAAGCCTCCTTATATTCTTGATATGTTCATTCCTTGTTCTTCCGTCCACTTCTTAAACACGAGATCTCAGCCCACAAACCTGTATATCTCTTCTCATAGACCTGCTTTCTTTGAAAAGTCCTTTATTATGCGTGCTTCTCAGTTCTGGAACTCCTTACCCACATCCTTATGTAAATCCTCAACATTAACTTCATTTAAACATAAACTATTTATCCATCTCTTTGACTATCAATCTTCCGAATACATGTAACTTAATACTCCTGTTAACTTGGTGTTATCCATTTTTTTTTATTTTTACTATCATTATGTAAATTGCATAAAAAAGCAAATTAGTAAGCATATTGTATTAATGTATTAATTTAACGTCTAGTTACTAACAATTTAGTTAGTTACGCTTTATACTTTATTTAATCTTTATTTTATGCCAGACAAAAGAAATTGTAATAGTTCTTTCTTCTTATTCTTAGGGGACTATTTGTCCCATACTAATGTTTACTTTTCTTTCTTTCTTTCAAAGGAAAGTATACTACAGGATCCATTTACTACCATGTACGAGCATTTCAGATAAATGGAACCAATATTTCATACTACACCTTCATTTGTATTTTATTTCTTGGAATTTATTACATTGCGCTTAAGATCCCGATTTTTACAACAAAAAGAAATCAATGAAATAAAATCTTTGTGATAAATTTATTCAGAAGTATTTTACATTATATATTTCATTTTCTAGCCACCTTTTTTCAAAGTGAGATTCTGGACCTGAAAATATTCATATAAAGTTCGTAGATATTTTAATTATGCTTCAAATAGATTTTCCATAATAATTACCGAATTTTTAAATATCACCGCCACTACTTCACCATCAAATCCTTTACTCCAAAAGTTGTTTCATATCGTAGTTTAGACCTCCTTTCATATGAATCCCTTCAACCTGACCTGGATGCTTTTCGCTGGGACATCATATATTCCTACAATTCTATAGATCCCATGATTTCCACCCTTACCTCAGACCTACAATCCTTATTAGACATTCATGCTCCCCTTAAAATCCGAACCTTACGCCGTCCCACTGCTCCTTGGCTAACCCCTGAAATAAAGCAAATGATAAGAAGAAGAGAAGCAGCAAGACGCAAATTTCGTCGCACTTGGTTTTTAGTTGATGTTGCGTCTTTCAAACAGCTTCGCAATGGAACCCAAACTGCAGTCTGACGTGCCAAATCCCTCTATATCCATTCTGCCCTTGCCAATGCTCCTGATTCCAAATCCAGATGGAAAATTCTTCGAAAACTATCAGTACCAGAATCCAATAACCTGAGTTCTTTCCCAGTTACCCCAGATGATCTCAATGACCATTTCTTATCCTCTGCTTCTAGTCCTTCACCTACTGCTGATATTGAACATCATAGCTTCAACCCGGAAAACTTCTTTTTCTCCCACGTGTTCTATGACGAATTACTTTCCACTATCCTAAAATCCCACACCAATGATTATGGTCCTGACGATATCCCAGTAAAGCTAATAAAATCCTGTCTCCCAATCCTTATGCCCCATCTATCATATTTACAACTTTTCTCTACAAAATTCCATATTCCCCTCTTCTTGGAAAACTGCCCTAGTCCGACCATTAAATAAAATTACAAATCCCACCTCACACCATGACTTCCGTCCTATTTCTCTCCTCTTGTTAGGAGCCTTGTTTCTCAACACAGTCCGCTTTCCTGAAAATAACCCACGACCTCCAAACCGCCATTGAACACCAAAACCTAACTATCCTCATCCTTTTAGATTTCTCCAAAGCTTTTGACACAGTTGACCATAACATCCTCCTTAACAAATTACAAGATCTTCCTTTATCCAATGGTGTTTTGCGCTGGTTCCAATCCTTCCTCTTAGATCGGTCATAGTATGTAGTCGTTCCAGGACAACCTCCATCCAAGACACGATCCCTCTCCTCTGGTGTCCCTCAGGGCTCCTCTTTGTCTCCTACTCTGTTTGCTATTTATATATCAATAGCAAAGGATTTCAAATTCAAATACAGTCAGCAGTGAATTCTTTACCTTTTATTTTAGTGACATGCGGTTTTATTCAATAACTGAAAAACTCCCAAATAGAAATTATCCCAAATGAAAACTAATATCTTTATATAACTTAAATAATTATAAAATATTACTTACCAAGCTTACAAGATCATCAAAAAGTTGCTTTTGCCAAACAACAGCTTCCGCCTCTTTGCAAATATTTGCCATGGTCTTAACACACTCAAGAGGATAATCTCCTTTAGCAGTTTCACCAGACAACATAACACAATCAGCTCCATCAAGAATAGCGTTTGCTACATCTGAGCTTTCAGCTCTTGTTGGGCGCGGCTTTTTGATCATTGATTCAAGCATTTGAGTAGCACAAATAACTGGCTTTCCGGCCTAAAATAATACAAGATGATAAGGTTTGTACTTTTGATGTCATATTGCTTCAATTTCGAAATAAATTTTCTCAAATAATCATATTTATATATATTTTGATTGATTTTTAACACTTATAAAAGGGATAAATCAAAAAAACCTAAATAGAACACAGTAATTTGTAAAAAAACAGCCTACAGTCATTTAAACATTAATTTGACAGATTAATATAAACAATTAAATATCAATGTCAGAAAGCCTCTAATCTGTAAATAATGGTCTAATTGAAAATTTACCTAATGTTACAATATAAATATCTGGGGTGTACACTCACACGACTTTCCTAACCGCTTTAGGTTAAAGTCAAACACAAAAAATGTTTGCTATATCTTCCCTTATATTAGTCCAACTAAAACTTTTTTTTTTATGTTTAGTTTTGTAAAACATAAACATTACAAGAAATGTATAGTTTTTCATTTATCCAAAAACTAAACAAAGGTAGACAGGTGATCCATAGGAACCTGTACAAAATACTTTATAACATGTCGTCATCCCCATGGTAAACGTATAATGTGAAAATCATAACTTTTCAGAAGAGCAAAAAAGCTGTTACAAACTTCTGTGTACAAGGGCCAATTTCGATTGTTTATTTTTATTTTTTTTTTTATGTTATATTTCTTTTATCTCATAATTTCATAATTGTTATACCTTTATAAAAATACATGTATTCGTTACTTTAACATGAAAGCTTTAGACTTTCAGACGTTTTTCACAAAAATTTCAGCATTTTCCAATGCTATAACAGGTTTGTAACTTGACTATTAGCTGTATCAACCGAAATACTATCAAAAAATAACCTATATTCTTATAGGAAGACGTCTCTAATTGTAGAAGCAATCTCTACAATGAGAGCATTCAGAGGAGCCAATGTAAATTCGGATCACTTTCTGAGCATAACACAGATGACTGCCAAGATCTGCTCAATAAGGAATCCCGAAGCTCCAGAGAAACCCAAAAGCTTCAACCCGAGAAAGTTGAAAGATACAGAGACCCATCATAACTATGAAGAAGTACTTGATTCTAAAGTACACCTTGGAAAGTACGATGCTGGTCAGGACATTGAAAGGTACTGGTCAGACTACCATAAGGCAATAATGGAAGCAGCTGAAGAAGTACTAGGACCACACGAGAAGAAAATGAGGATTGTAAAACTGCCACAAACAGGAATAACGTATCATATGAAGCAATGATTAGAAATGCTATAAGGAAGTCCATTGATGAATACAGACAGAGAAGGAAGGATCAGAAGTGGTTACACTGCAAGAAGAAACAACAGAAAGAGGGGAAGGAGCTGTAGAAGGTAGAACTGCTTACTGCTGTAACAAAGAAAATAGAGATTTCTTTCAATAGAGATTTGTCAACAAAGAAAAAAAGCCCTCCACAAATAAATTAAAATCTTGCAAGGATAAAAAGGATAACTTGGTGAATAACAAGTCTGAAATTCTTGCAGAATGAAGGAATTACTTCAATAACCTTCTCAACTACAGGTAAAATTGAAGATGTAAAAACCCAAAAAGAAGAAATCAATGGAAGGCAGTTAGAGAACAAGAATTGAATCTCAGACCTCCTCATGATGAGATAACTGATGCCATCAGTAATCTCTAGAATAATACGGCTCCCGATGCTGAGGCACTCTCTGCTGAACTCCTAAAATGTTGTGGAAGTGAGCTTGTCTAACACTATAAGACCTTCTCCTTGTGATATGAACAAATGCGATGATTCCCACTGATTGGAGTAGGTCACGTGGACAAGAAAAAGGACAATAAAGGAAAAGGAAACATATTTACCAGACGTCCAATTATTGGCCTATGCTGATATAGACACTGTGGGACGCTCTCTTCAGGCCATGACTGAGGCTTTTTGGCACTGGAGGACCCAGCCAGCAGACTTAGACTTGAAGTTAATGAGTCCAAAACCAAGTACATGGTAACCGAATAGACTCCTAAGCCAGGAGAGACAGTTACTATTGGACCTCATAACTTTGAAAAAGTACCAGAGTTTACATTCCTGGGATCTATGGTCACCCAGGATAATAAACTTGATATTGAGATAAGAAAGAGGATCGCCACAGCCAACAAATGCTATTTTGGACTGGGCAAACTGCTGAGCAAACGTATCCTTTCAAGGTAGACCAAGCTACTCTATAAAACAGTGGTGCACCCTTTACTCCTATAAGGATCTGAATGTTGGAAAATATCTAAGGGTGCCGAAAAGGAGCTCCTTATTTTTTAAAGAAAAGTTCTCTGTTATACTTTTGGAGTTGTAAAGGTTGAAGAAGATTGGAGAAGACGCACGAACCAGGAGCTATACAGCGCTTTTGTGGAAGCTGATGACAAAGTAATGAAGTTGAGGCGCAGCTATGCAGGGCATATCGCTAGAATGGCAGATGAAGAAATGCCCAAAATATTGCTGACATAGCCAATTCATGGGACAAGTTCTCAGCCAAAGCTGACGTGGTCAGATGGTGTGGCAGGAGATGCTTACAACATCCTAGGAGTCAGGAACTGGATGGTATCGGCACAAAACCTTGACGATTGGAGGAGGCTAAGACCTGTAGGTTGTAGTGCCATTAAATAAAGTTTAACATGGGACCGATGTGTATAAACTTTAAAACGCTACATCTCTGCTAATACTGGACCAGTTTGAATGATTTTTTTTTTTTAACTTAAATAACTTACTAATGGTCATTCAAAAAATGGCTACTTTTCGAGTTATGCGCAAATAAAATATTCTTTTTGTCATAACTTGTTTTCCTGCATTTTTTCAGTGATGTACCCTGTATATGAATAGTTAGAAAGCTTTAAGTAGATCATTTTTACGCTACAGCCAATAGAAAAACATGTTTTTCGGATATTGAGCATATTGTGCACAGGGGTATTTGGTGCGCAGACATTGGTGGACAAAAACCTACATAATAAAAAAACTAGCAACAAAATCTGTCCACCCGTTCAAGAGATAATCATGGCATAGACACACAGACAGATCAATGGCCGAAAATGCTTTTTTCAATTCAGGGGGCTCTGAAACGAAATCAGTTGAAAACTACACATCGAAATTATGACCCTATTACAATACTTTCCTTACCTATTAGCAGTAGGAGAGTAAAAATTGGACACATAATAGTGCAAAACCCTAGAATATTTATAGAAGCAGAACATTTTAAAGAAATAATAGTAACATCTAAAATATGTAAATTTAATTTTCTATAAAAGAAACATACCAAATTACATTTTGCGATCATACATTTCTGAGCTAGAAATACTTTTTCAGTTGGTATTTCAATTCCAAGATCACCACGAGCCACCATGATACCATCAGAGGCTTCAATTATTTCATCTAATTTCTTTACACCTTCATGATTTTCTATTTTTGAAATAATCATTATTTTTTTTCCTTCCTCACCTATTGACAATAATAATTTAAATATCAACACATATGTGAGAAAAATAATTGGGTTTTTCAAGATTTATTATAATCATTAATAATCCTACCAAGTACAGATCGAATTTCTTTGATTGCAGCAGCACTACGGATAAAGGATGCAAAAACCATATCAACTCCTTGCTCAACACCAAACTTCAAGTCAGCGCGGTCTTTTTCTGATATGTGAGGCAAATCGACATTTATTCCAGGTAAATTAACACCTTTTTTGCTACCTAACAAACCACCATTTTCAATATGGCAAACAATAGTAGTTGGTCCTAAAAAAAAAAAAAAAAAATTAGCACAGAAGTTTAGATTTTAAATAAGGAGAAAATTATTATAATAATAACAAATAAAAAACAAAATCCAGACGTTAATAGTCCTATAAGATGGGCTGCAAGTGAAGTAGACGTCTATGAATATTGAAACTTGGCATCCGATTACTACACCAAGTTTCAACATTCATATATGTCAATTTCACTTACAATCCACCAATCTGCATAAGCGATTTGTTAATACATGTCGTCCATGAGGACAGATAGGGTTACAAGATAAGAATTATTTTCGCAGTGGGGTTTTTCATTTCAAATTAAACTATTTTTTATTAAGTTTTTAGTTTTTCAAGTATTAGAAATTTATATTTTATTACATACTAGCTGTACCCGCACGGCTTTGCCCATGAAAAGAATTGCGAGCTAAATAGCCTTCAAAATTTCATGTTTTTTTATTTTTATATGTTTAGCTTTCAAAAGATAATGTAACACCAGACAGAACTATTGTTCTTATCATTCCTAATCATCATGCTGTAAACTTTGTACAAAACTTTTATAAAAAAGAAAAGATTTAAGTTAAAGTTTGATTTTTATTTTACTTTTAACACATTAATTATGCATTGCATATTTCATTATACTTATTGCTATTTGAAGTTTAATAAAAAGTATTAAAGCGAACATAGACTCACCGAGGAAACACATCATACAAATCAATACCCTGACTTGCTTCAATACCGTGACTTTTGTGAATGGAAGAAAAAAGATATTTAAAAAAAATATATCATTTTTTTATTGTAAATCTAGCACTGTTATAAATGTGATTTTATTACTTATACAGCCTATGGCCTATATCAGAAAAAAAGTAAAAGCCATATTTCTTTAATATTTTTCAAGTTAAAACTTGAAAAATTGACTCTTTGGCATTTCTGTGATTCAATTATTAAAACTTTTAGGGGAAGCTACCAGAACTTTCAACGAAATAATCAGTTACCAACAAAAACTTTGATAGTAAATATTTCCAGGCCAAAGAGGTGAAAATTTTTCTAGATAATCGACTGCATCACATAATAATTTTACTCTTGTTAAAATGTTTTCATAGTGAATTTGGTTTCACATGTTTCAAGTTGAACAATTACAAATTTACCTATTTACTTAAATTGCTTTTCCCCTTAAGTGGAGCTTTTCTAAAAATGTAATGCATATAAACCTTACAGAAGAAATTCTTTAAATGATAGTGAAAACCGCATCAAGCACAAACATAAGCAGGCTGAACTTTTATATATATTGATGATCATGACATTGCACAAAATATGATATCAAACATCAACAAAAATTCGAGAATACTTGAAAAATAATAAAATAGTTTTTCAGTCTACTGCGCTCAAATTGTTTCAAAACATTCACAGGAATTCACTGAGTTATTCGGACCATCAAACTTAAAAATCGATTGTCATTCGCTCAAAAAATCGTTACATACCCTCAACTAGACAGGACTTAACACATTTAATACAAAATTTACTCAGCACTTTGAGCTCAAATTGTTTCAAAACATTCATGGGATTTTAGCGAATAATTTGAGCCATTGAACTTGAAAATCTGCTGAGCCGTTTCCTAAAAAATCGTTAAATATATGTTTAATGTGTTTATCCTCACCATTTGTATAAACGATCAAGCTAAACACATTACAATTCTTGTGGCTATACTGTAGTCTGGTAAAATATAAAATCAATTCATTTATTATCATGAGTGTTTATAATGACCACTATTTAATTGAGTTTATACCAAACCACTTGTGTTCAAAATCCAGTATATATGTTTGATAGATCAAATATTTGCAAAATGCTACTCAAAACACTCGAAAAAAAAACAAAAAGTTTTTTTGGGATATTAAAAAAAAAAAAAAGTGCCAATTAGGCCAGAATAGTTTCCTCACCATTGCTATTGGGTACAAAAGAAAAAACAAATGCAAATAACAAAAAGTGCAATAGTAAGCCTCAACAAAAACTTTTTATATAAGCCCAGAAAAAAAATAAGATCTTGAATTTCGTAGGTATAAATTTCAACATAATCCAACTGCTTATCAAGGAAAATATGTTTGCACATGCATAAGCGAAATTAGGGGATGGACTTTGATAAAATTGATACTAGACGATTTTTACACTAAATTCAAAACCTCCTCCAACTTTGGGTCAAATCGGATGAACTGTTTTTGAAATATAGGCTTGTCAAGCAAAATACATTTGCACATGTGTAGACTAAAGTAGAAGATGGAATTTAATAAAATTGATATGGGACAATTTAGGAGGTACCAACACAATCCCAGAAAATTTAATTAAAATTGGATTCACTGTAGTAGTAGTTGCGCCCTTCACATGAATTTTCCTGTAGACAAATCAAATTTGTTTCTTGATATCTAAAATATAAAGCGAGAATAGGAATTTTTGGTTCTGATGACAATTTTTTTTTGTTTCCTGCATGAATACTTCCCAGATTCAATAGTAAGGAAGCAAAAATTGTTCCCCAGAGACTAATAAGCAAACTATGTTGCTAGCAATCCAATATCATTGGGCAGCATTCTTTTTTGAAGAAATAAACTGTTACTGATGGTATGAATTGAAAACAGCAAGCTTATATTCCAAAACAAGTTTTTCCTCAGAACATACAATAACATAACTGTTCAAAGCTGTTAATTTAGGAAACGTAGTTTAATTTTTATTTTTAAAAAATGATTTGTTATATTTAAGAATATACTTATTAATTATTAAAATTAAAACCAGTGATTAATCTATAAAATCAACAATTAAAAGTGACAGGAATAAATTTCTTTATTCCTGCGACTAAAGATCATCATTAAAAAATAAAGTTCTAAATATGTTTTCTTTATTTTTTCTTAAAATAGATCAACAGTTTTTTTTTTAAGCATTCAAGTAGAATTTAATCTTAGTGAAAAATTAAATATTTATAAAAAACACTTCTAACCTATCTGTTTTACTCTAAGACTGATAAGGCCATCATCAATGTATATCAAATTGCCAGGCTGAACAACTTTTGGCATGTTAGGATAGTCGATAAATAATTCAGAAGCTGTCCCTTTGGAAGAAAACTGTGGTTCAGTTGTTAAACGAATAGTTTCTCCTTTTTTAAGTTCAACTTCTGCAGAAGGGCCCTGAAGATTAAAAACAAATAAAATTACATATAAAACATTTATATAATCATACATCAAGCATATGAAACACCATAAAAAGAACCAATACTTGGCTGACATTACCATTAACTTGTACCACGCATTCGTTAACTTTGAAAGACATAAATTTTATACATACCACGGATTCGTTAATTTAGAAAGACATAAAGTTTATACATACATATATGGCACAACGTCCCGTCACCGAAACTGGGCCTCCTCTAAGAACCTCCGCCAGTTGGCTCTGTCTTCTGCAGCTTCTCTCCAGTTCCAAATGCCAAGCAAAGTTCTGGCATCACTGACTACGCTGTCCAGTCATTAGATTCTCGGCCTTCCTATTCGTCTTGTGGAATGCAGCTCCTCGGTCATAGCCTTTTTCGATATTTCAGTGGCGTCCAATATTGCTAGATACCCTGCCCATCTTAGTCAGCCAAGTTTAATAAAGTGAAGATGTCGAGGTTGGCAAATAGAGAGCTGAGTTCTCTATTTTTCCTTCTCCTCCAGACCTCACCGACCTTCACTGGGCCGTAGATTCTCCTGAGGACTCCTCACTCAAACATACTCAGCTTCATCTCATCACTTTTCGTCACAGTCCAAGCCTCTGAGCCATATGACAAAACGAGGGTAGATACTTATCTTGTTTTCTTTGACAGGCATCTACTTCTAAAGTGTTGGCCGGCATCTACTTCTAAAGTGTTGGCCAAGTCCAAAACAGCATCTATAGGCAGCAGTGATCCTTCTTTGTATCTCTTGAGTCATGTCATTCTTACTATTCACTTCAGACCCAAGATATATAAAGCTTTTAACTCTCTTGAACTTAAAAGATCCCACTTCAAACGGAGAACTCAGATCCACCACACCACAAACTCTCATGTACTTGGTTTTTCTTTCATTGACTTCTAGACCAAGTCGTCTTGCAGCTGCTTCAAGGGCTGTAAACGCTTCTCTGAGAGCCTGTTCAGATCTTCCCATAATATCAATATCGTCTGAATATCTGAGAAGCTGGGCCAGGCGATTGAAGATTGTTCCACTAGTCTGAGTACCGGCTTCTCTTGCAGCTCTCTCTTCTGCCATGTTGAACAATAGGCAAGCGAGGGCGTCCCCTTACTGTACAGCACTGTTTACTTCAAACTCTTCAGAGACATCAGGACCAACACGTAATATGCATTTTGAGCTTTGCATGGTCATCTTGACTATGCTTATGAGCTTTGTGGGGCACTTAGCTCGTCCAGAGCACAGTATAACTGAGTCCTATCAATGCTGTCATACGCTGCTTTAAAATCCACAAATAAATGGTGGGTGATTATCTTGTGCTCCATACTCATTTCTAGGATCGTCCTAAGGGTGAACAGTTGATCGGTAGTTGAGCATCCTCTCCGAAATCCAGCCTGGTATGTTTCAAATTCTTTTTCATCATACGGGAGGATCCTCTCAAAAAGAATGTTAGAGAGCAGCTTATAGACACATGAAAGGAGCGATATCCCTCTATAGTTTGCGCACTCTGTCCGATCTCGCTTGTTATGTACTGGGCAGATAATCGCTGTTGCCCATTCCATAGGCATACCTTCCCTTTCCCAGATGGTCAGCGCCAATTCATGGAGAGCTTTCCCCATACTTCAACAACTCTGACTGGATTCCGTCCACATTATTAAATTTGATAACACATTATTTTATAACCAACATAAGTTTTTGACATTAGTCTGTTAGATATTTATGACATAAATAGCAACTAATGATACATTAATCCTTATGGTCTTTCAATTATTCAGAAAGTTAAGGTCAATATGAGCTTTCTTTTGAAGAGAAGTTTTTAAAAACTTTGAAGAAAGAGATGTATTAAGCAATTTGCCATTTTAACCAATGCTGCAATCAACAATTTTCACTGCTAAGGCCCTGTATATTTGCATTAATAACTTCAGTTAATGAACTATCAATTTAATTGTAACAGAGGAAAAACAATTTGAAAAATTAGTAATTTAAAGTTACTAGGCATTGATAAATTAGACATTGATAAATTTTTACCAACACGGATAATACTTTATTTAATACTTTCATTTTATTATTATTATTTAGTCAAGATAATAATAATGATAGTAATAATAATACAAATCTACTTACACCTTCTAGCAATCCTGTACGAATTTCTGGTCCTTTTGTGTCCAGAGCAATGGCAACTTGATGTTTAATAGGGTGCTTACTGTTATATTTCTCATTAGCTGCCCTTACATTGGCAATAGTCTCGGCATGGTATTCATGTGTACCATGCGAAAAATTTAGTCGAGCAATATTCATTCCAACATCGATCATCTCCTCGAGCACACTGACATCTCTGGAGGCTGGGCCTAAAAATAAAATCCTTATTGTTCAAAAGATTTTTTTTTCATTCCATGCATGCACTAGGTCTACTGTATTATTTTGGAGGGAGGTTTGAATGTTGATAGCATTGGTTGCTTTAATTTGTAGTTTAACTTTTAAAAAATACTAAATGCAGATAGGCCATGACAAAATTTATCTATATGAATTATTCATGGAACTGAGAAGAAAATGATTTTAGATTCCTAAAATTAGGGACATCCACAAATATAATATAAACGAAAAACTTATTAAAAAAAATATGGTGATTTAGGTGAAACCAAAAATTTTATAACTTTAATTCAAATTAAATTTTATAGCCTCTTGTTTATATAATATCCATATTTACCACTTAAATTTTACTTTTATCACTGTCACCAATCATCATATGTACATAAGATAGTACAGTCAAGAATTTTAATAACTTACCAATTGTGCATATTATTGAAGAAAATCGTATACAGTTAGCACTTGAATCAATGTCCAGAGAACTAACATGCTCCAAAGCAGTAGGGGCTAAAGTAGTACGAAGACGTTCCCTTGGTGAAACAGTGGTAGACATCTTGAAAACAAAAATTTATTTTAGCTTCCTATTCAGATTTAAGATAAATAATTATATAATAGGATTGTAATATAGCTAAGTACATATCCCGGACAAGATTTTTTCACATTTATTTTGTTGGGAGAAATGCGAAGTCCATATATGGGGATTTTTTCACATTTATTTTGTTGGGAGATCTGCCATCTATGGAAATTTTACTATTAACTTCAAATTCCCATAGAAGGCAGCTCTCTCCAAAAAACAGATTTGAAATAAATCCCTATATATGCACTTACACCGACTTACCTTACATAAATTGAATACAAATATACAAAAAGGAATCAACCAACATTTATGAGAAATTGTTTTCAAGAATTTTCATTTCTCAATAAAAACCCAAGGCACAGCGTTGGGTTTTTATTTGTTTTTTTTTATCTATATCATTTGGTCTGAATTTTTGTCGCAAAATAAAATTCTTGAAAAAATTTATTGATCTAGCTTATAAAACAAAATTTCACAAAAATGTCGGTTGGTTCCTTATTAAATATATAATTTCAATAGTTAGGAGCAAAGCAGGTTTCTCTCCAGAAAACGGCTTTGTTCTTTCAACTTATTTAAGATAACAAGTGAGTACAACTTAAATTGTACTAATTTTAATGAGTATTTTTTGAACATACTAACTGAAATTCTTCACAAAATATACTTAGTAAACTTAAGCCATAATTTTGAAATTCACAATGCAAATATAATTCAATAAATAAAACAAAAGAATATAGACAAACAACATATGGGAGAACCTTATAGGCAAAGCTTAGAACGGGAGGTTACCCTCAAAAAGGAGAAAGCCTTCTCCCTCTACATAATTTGAGACAGTTACCTGGTCAAATATACCATCTTGAATTTTTTTAAAAACATTTAAATTAGTTTTACATTACATTCTTTCAACCGCGTGGACTAATTCACAAGCTGATTTTTATTTCAATAGCAGTAAGTTAGCATAAGTTATAATGGTTCCCCAATAGTCAGTTAGCTAAAAGGTTCTCCTTCAAGTTGTTTAGCTATGGTTTGTAAATATTAATGAATATAGATTTAAAAAAAAAACAGTAAACCACAACAAACCAACATAAACAAAATTAGTGTAAAGGTTTCGATAATTATTATAAAAATATATACACAAACTTTAGTTTGTATCTGGTTAAATGCCTTGACTGGTAGCCCCTCTGCACACTATGAGCGAGGTACAAAAGTTATTTATTTTAAGGCTCAAAAAACCTCTTTAAAAGGCTTACTAATATATTCTTTTCCCATTAATTTTTTTTCTCTTTTATCACCCTACTCAGCCTTTTAGGCAATACAGGTATTACCCATTAATTCCTGCAACCAAAATACATTGAATAAAAAACATAAAAGATATTTAATAGCTATTCCTTCCTTATTGCCTAGATTTCAGGAGCCACACTCCCACCCAAAGAATTTACCATTTTCTCTTATCTGGAATGATCCTTTCAGGAATTTTCGACCATAACTTTTGAGTGACACTCATAAAAGTTGAGTGTGCTTATTAGCAGCCTAATCTCAAATATATACTAAAACTGTTTAAATATTTGGTTTATTTGAGGTACCATAGATTAAATCATTTATGAAAAGAATAAGTCTGCTATATTTTATACCCCTTTAATTTCTTATTAGTGAAAACTAAGAAATTTTTAGGAGTTATAATATTCAAAAATCTTGACTAGCTTTCCCATTTCCTATCAACAGGTTAGGTACAGATGTTGGCTAAGGTTTTGTACTGCATTTTCATTGGTTTGATAATTTTTCTGGTTGTTCAGCTTCAATGACTAAGATATTTTTACCTGTTTACTTTAATAAATAGTTAACTTCCTTATCAATATTTAGAAAGAAAAGATTTTCTAGATTCTTTTTTGTCATCAAAATGGACAAGACGAACAATATGGAAGAAACCATAAATATCTTAATATAAAGAAACTAAATATGATGTCCAGAGATATACTTATAATAAAAGATTTTGAATTTTTTGAACTTCTTAATATGGGAAGGAAATCAATAAAAACATACATCACTTATAATAATTAATAACTTACGATAAAATAAAACTAAAATTATAAAATTTGCACTAGTGACTTCCATAAAAAGAGCGATTCCACAGATCAAATACAAAAAACAGATAAAAAAATCATGCTTACTAACACATTCAATCATGCTAAGTAAGTAATTCAAGAAATAATAGGATAAAAAGTGGTCACAAAATAAGATTCTAGCTCATTTCTATTACTTAACAACTTTTTAATTTAATCAGAAAATAACAACAAAACTACTTAAGTGACCTCATATTTATCTAAACCTACTTAATAATATTTTTCTTATTATTTACCTGAA